>CATIWO010056026.1:0-17130 GCA_949673435.1 Macaranga tanarius | reverse complement strand
CCACATGCTTATTCGATATCAATTATTGACTTATTTACTAAAGAATCAAACTCCAAAGCATATTTCAGAACAGTGGCAATTAACTCTTAAATCATCAAATTTGATTAACAACAGTAATCACATTCTTAATTATCGTTGATGAACAGTAATCCAGTCTTAGGACACGGATGTTACAGATAATGTAGGTAGGGTAAAGTATTTAATCAAGAGTTATTTTATTTTTCAACTTTATAATAGTGTGGTGTAACTAATAAAAAATTTAAATTATATTATTTATTAGTTACATACTTAATTTTTAATAAAATTATTTAAAAGTAATAAAAAAATAAAAAAAATAAGGAAAGATAATGTAGGTAGGGTGAAGTGTTTAATCAAGAGTTATTTTATTTTTAAATTTTATAACAGTGTGGTGTAACTAACAAAAAATTTAAAATTATATTATTTAGTAGTTACATACTTAATTTTTAATAAAATTATTTAAAAGTAATAAAAAAAGAAAAAAATAAGGCAAGATAATATAGGTAGGGTGAAGTGTTTAATCCATAGTTATTTTATTTCTAAACTTTATAACAGTGTGGTGTAACTAACAAAAAATTTAAAATTATATTATTTATTAGTTACATACTTAATTTTTAATAAAATTATTTCAAAGTAATAAAAAAAGAAAAAGATAAGGAAAGATAATGTAGGTAGGGTGAACTGTTTAATCAAGAGTTATTTTGTTTCTAAACTTTTATAACAGTGTAGTGTAACTAACAAAAAATTTAAAATTATATTATTTATTAGTTACATACTTAATTTTTAATATAATTATTTAAAAGTAATAAAAAAGAAAAAAGAAGAAAAGATAATGTAGGTAGGTTGAATTGTTTAATCAAGAGTTATTTTGTTTCTAAGCTTTATAATAGTGTGGTGTAACTAATAAAAAATTTAAAATTATTAGTTACATAGTTAATTTTTAATAAAATTATTTAAAAGTAATAAAAAAAGCAAAAAAAAAAAAAAAAACAAAAACAAAAAAGAGGAAAGATAATGTAGGTAGGGTGAAGTGTTTAGTCAAGAGTTATTTTGTTTCGTGTAAACGATAAAAAATTTAAAATTCTATTATTTATTAGTTACATACTTAATTTTTAATATAATTATTTAAAAGCAATAAAAAAATAAAAAAAATAAGGAAAGATAATGTAGGTAGGGTGAAGTGTTTAATCAAGAGTTATTTTATTTCTAAACTTTATAACAGTGTGGTGTAACTAATAAAAAATTGAAAATTATATTATTTATTAGTGACATACTTAATTTTTAATAAGATTATTTAAAAGTAATAAAAAAATAAAGAAAGATAATGTAGGTAGGGTGAAGTATTTAATCAATAGTTATTTTATTTCTAAACTTTACAACAGTGTGGTGTAATTAATAAAAAATTTAAAATTATATTATTTATTAGTTATATACTTAATTTTTAATAAAATTATTTAAAAGTAATAAAAAAAAGGAAAGATAATGTAGGTAGGGTGAAGTGTTTAATCAAGAGTCATTTTGTTTCTAAACTTTATAACAGTGTGGTGTAACTAATAAGAAATTTAAAATTATATTATTTATTAGTTAAATACTTGATTTTTAATAAAATTATTTAACCGTAATAAAATAAAAAAAAATAAGGAAAGATAATGTAGGTAGGGTGAAGTGTTTAATCAAGAGTTATTTTGTTTCTAAACTTTATAACAGTGTGGTGTAACTAATAAAAAATTTAAAATTATATTGTTTATTAGTTACATACTTAATTTTTTAAAAAATTATTCAAAAATTTACATGTAAAATAATTTTATAAAATAAAACATAATTAAATTTAAGAATTTTAAATTATGAATTTTAAAAAGGTAGAAATTGTTAGTAATAAATTTTATGATGTGATTTAAAAAATATATATATATGTATATGGTATAAGCTATAAATTTGTTAGTAGTATGAGGGTAAGTATGTCTTTTGATTTTAATTAAATTTACCATGATATATTTCACCAGAGTCAGGAAGGAAATTAAATACCGCATCAACTTTTGCATTAATTAATTTGAGCCAAAAAGTGAAAAAACGGTGGCTCAATTTTATCCGCATAGCATTTTCCCCACACCAAGATTTTTATCAAATTATGACACTTCATTAAATATTCATATTCAAACACTTGAAACAGCAAGTTTTGCTGAAAGCACATTCTTATTATGGATGACAATAAATTTATACTGTTTGAGAAGTATATATAAAACATCAACTTTTTTCCTATAACTTTTTAGTCATTAGAGTTCAACCCAGCATGAATTACACAATAGGATAACTATTTTCTTAACCTCAATAATAGAAGGTGATAAATTTCTAGTAATATTAGTGGGTTACGGTCAGTAAAAATTCGAATTCAAAACCATGATAATTCTTATAAGTGAGAATATCAATCATACCATTTTGATTGAATTTTTTTTTAATCATTTTGCTATTTTATTCTACTAATAATTTTAATGACCATTTTTTATATGGTTATGCTATGATTATTTTGACTGATTTTTTTTTATATTTTTACTAATATTATTAAATTAATTGAAATCTCTAATAAAATTTGGTTATTATTCACACAATTTATTCTTTGTTAAAATTTTCAAAGGGACAGTGAGCAACATTTTTCAAAGATCAAATGTACATGCTTGTATGCACAGTTTAGATTAAGGCTGCTTTAGCTAATTATCAAGAACTCAAGTGCCTGCTTTTTTAATTAATTAATTAACTAAGCCTTTAGTCCTTTCTTTTTTTTTTTTTTTTGACAATACTAAGCCTTTAGTCCTTGTCTGGAAATGATTGTAATTAGACCACTGATTAAAATAAAATTTGACTTAATTGACGATGAATTGTTAATCCTGCATAGTTTTAACATCATGCATATATATAGAGGTAAAGCACATCTTACAATTAATTAATTAAGATACTATGGTCTTCCTGGAAACGATTATATTAGGAGAAATTAATTGATTAGTGTGTTTCCTTAGACAAATAATTTTTGCAAGTTACAAATCAAGTTGCTCAATTATCAGCTCAACCAAAGAAATCGAGTAAATATATATAAAAAAATCATTCTAAGTTTTATAATTAAAATAAACTTTTTAAAATTTTCTAAGTATTATAATAGAAATAAAATTCTTTAAATTTGAGGAATTACTTTTAGTTTAAATAACTAATATTTTTTTTATCTATTATTATTATTATTATTATTATTATTATTATATAATACAACTACAAAATACAACAGCATTTTAACGGTTTAGGAGAAGGATTTTGTAGTTGTATTATTATACCCTCCTAAACCGTTAAAATGCTGTTGTATTTTGTAGTTGTATTATATAATAATAATAATAAATTGACATAATTAATCAACATGTCAAATAATAAATAATTTTCAATAAATATAAAAAAAAATAATATATTAACAATAAAAAAAAATAATAAATATAAGCAATTCGTATAACACACGTATATATGACTAGTTATTAATAATTTTGATTCCTGAACCTGTTATGCATAGTATGGATTAATTTTGGCTCCTCGCTCGTCTTGAGTTTTTTTTTTTTTTTTTTTTTTTTTTTTTTTTTTTTTTTTTTTTTTTTTGCTACACTAAAATTTCAAATTTATTCCATATAAGTAATAAAATTAATTTTCAATATTTAATATTTTATGTTTATTTATCTAAAAATTAACTAACTTGGTGCAAATAATGATCTTTTCTAATTTCAATTATTTTTTTTCTAAATTGACAAGTGAGTTTGCTTTTATCTTGTTGGTGAAAGTTGATTTTTTCCTTCTATAATCAAAGTTTGAATCTTAAGTAATTATGCCTAAAATAGTTAATTAATTTGTAAAAAAAAAAATTGTTTTAGCAATAATTACTTGGTACAAATTTGAATAATTTGATCAACTAAAAAAATATGAACCGTGTGGTATATAAAACCTTGCAGATGATGACATATGACCGAATTAAAATCAGCTCCCTTATGTTTGTTTTCATGATAATAAGACCACATAAACATAAACAATAAAAATCTTTAAATTTGAATACTTTCATGATACAATAAATAAATAAGATAGAAAATTTATTTGATTTCACATTAAAATTTGTTGTAGAAGCCATTGATGAGAAAATTAGTTTCTCTCTCTTGTCCCTTAATTCTTAATCAAAACTTTATGGATGGACTTTAGGTTGTGTTGTGATGGGAGGGAGATGACCAATTTATATATATACATCCTTATTTAATTTGGTACGTCCATCACGTAACTCTAAAATCAACATACAAGATTAATTTACACAATCTAAATCTAATTAGGATCTGACCTTTATTTAATTTTAATGGGACCATACTTAATGGACTTAATTTTTTTCTAACATTCTCCCAGTTGATCCGATTAAAATTAATATCATGTTCATTGTGTTCATAATAATTAATCTCTTATAATTCTATCATAATAATATAATATGAAAAATTAATAAGTGCGAGTCATGGCGATTATGTCCTATCTCGTCAAACTCTCAATTTCATATACTACAACACTTACAACTTAACATATCATATCCATAATTGGAAACATACAAAACATAATTTGATAATGGTCCACGATAATGTCAAATAATGACTTTCCTGTTTAACCTTAAATCAATCATGTCTACACAAATACAAGAAACAGAAAATTCATAATGCATATCAGAAACACATAATAGAGCTCAAAATGTCATTACATAATCAAATATCCTAATCATCATTACAACTAAGACCCATTTTTACAACATATTTTTTAAATAATTTGGGTTGTACGTAGGCCTTTCGTTAAAGGATCCATAATCATAAGTTCAGTACTAAGGTACTGAATAAACACTCTTTGTTTTTGTATTTTCTCTTAACAAAAAAATATGTTAATTCCATAAGTTCGGTACCTTTCGAGTATTTGTCGTTTTAGAGAAGAACACTACTACATAATTATTACATAAACTTTTCAGCGGCTTGGTAATGGAGTCTACAACCTCAAGTCCTGAAATAAAATTTTGCATCCATAATGCATGAATTGTGATTTTAAAACATATTATAAATTTTGCTTCCATAATGGATAAAGTAATGACGTTTTATTTTTCACTTTTTCACGATATTACTGCTTCTGCTAATATAAACAAGTAATCAAATGTGGAATTTTTTACTGTCAAAACATCTAGTAAAATCTGAATCTGAATATCCAATCACTTCTAATTTATTAGATCTTTTGTTTGTGAGCATATAATTGTTGATTCCTTACAGGTACCTCAATTTGCAGCTTTTCAATGATTAATTCAAGGATTTCTTTAATACCTGCCTAACATTCCAACCGTAAAAATTGATGTTCGGTCTAGTGTAAGTTTGCAAGTATATTAAACTTCCAACAACATAATCATATGGAATTGATTCCATCTTTTTATGTTCCACATCATTTTTCAGACATTGCATAAGACTAAATTTGCCACCTTTCTTTATGGGAATAAGCCTAGATGAATATTTATTCATATTGAATTTCTCAAGAACTTTTTTTATATAGGCTTTATGAAACAGTCCTAACTATCCATGTGATCTATCATGAAAAATTTCTATTCCAATCACATAGAATGCCTTTTCCAAATCTTTCATTTCAAAGTTCTTTGCAAGAAATTCTTTAATCTCATACATCATACTTAAATTATTTGCAATAAGCAATATATTATCAATATATAGAACAAAAAATATAAACTTACTCTCATTAATCTTTTGGTATATACATAGATCAACTATATTTTTCTTAAAACCAAAAGATGTAATAATGGTATTGAATTTAATATACAATTTATGGGAAACTTATTTAAGTCCGTATATTGACTTCTTGAGTTTACATACTATTTGACCTTTACCTTCTATGGAAAAACCTTTGGGTTGATCCATATAAACTTTCTCCTCTAAATTTCAATACAGAAATATTATTTTTACATCCATTTGATGTAACTTTAAATCATAATGAGCAACTAATGTCATAATTATTCTTAATGAATCTTTCTTTGAGACTAGAGAAAATGTCTTTGTATAATTAATGCCACTTTTTTGAGTAAACGCTTAGCAATAAGTCTGACTTTATATATTTTAACATTGCCTTTTGAGTCATGCTTTGTCTTAAAGACCCATTTACAACCAACTCTTTTACAATTTTTTGGCAATTTAATAAGATCCCAAACATTATTTTGCTTCATGGATTTCAATTCATCTTTCATGGCATTAATCCATTTATCAGATTCAAGACCTTTTTATGGCCTATGAATATGAAATCGGATTCTCATTAATTCCAATATCGAAATTTGACTCTTGCAAATATACTATATAATCATTCAGAATAGCCGATCTCCTTTCTCTTTGAGATCTTCTAACTACTATTCATTGTGGTTCATTTGCATTAGTCATATATGAGTTAGTTGCTTCATGAGATGGATCTTTATTTAAATGTTATTCAGTGTTATCATTATGTCCTTCAACACTTGGAACAACATTTGACAAAGTAATGGATAAAGGAATATTTACACTAATTTCCTTTATCTCCACACTTTGGCATTCATCACTCCCACTAATGTTACCATTCTCAATAAATCTTGCATTTCCAGTTTCAACAATTCTCGAACTATGTTTTGGCTAATAAAATATATATCCTTTAGATTTCTCTGGGTAACTAATAAAGTAACCAATAACAGTTCAAGAATCTAACTTTTTTTTCATGTGGATTATAAATTCTCACTTTCGCTTGGCAACCCCAAACATATAGGTGCTGTAAATTGGGTTTCCATTCTGTCCATAATTCAAAAGGAGTCTTTTGTACTACTTTACTAAGAACACTATTCAATAAAAATATTATAGTTTTAAGTGCATACGTCCACAATAATTTGGGTAGAGAGAAGTTACTTATCATACTCCTAATCATGTTTATCAAAGTCCTATTTATGCCTTTTTGCTGCACCATTTTATTAAGGTGTACTTGGCATTGTATACTATGCACATATGCCATGACGTTCGAGGAATTTTGTAAATGAACTAGGACACTGTCTAGACTTATCATATTTTTTATAATACTCACCATATCGAATCTTACAATTTTCATCTTTTTATTTAATTGCCTCTCAACCTCCTTTATGTATGCTTTAAATGCATAAACTGATTCAGATTTTTCATGAAGTAAATAGATATAACTATAACATGAAAGATCATCAACAAAGATAATAAAATATCTTTCCCTATTAATAGTTAGAGTGTCAAAAGTTCCAAAAATATTGGTGTGTATAATTTCAAGAAGCTAAGTGCTTATTGTGGCTCCTTTCTTGGAATATTTAGTCTGATTACCCTTAATGCAATTCACACAAATTATAAGATCATTAAAATCTAAATTTGGGAGAACTTCATTATTTACTAATTTCTATAACATTTCTTTGGATATATGACCCAAACATTTATACCACCAGCAAGTAGAATTTTCATTCATCTTGCTGCTTTTAAGTCTAATATTGTCATTCAATCAGTGCCTTCATTTGATTTATATAAATAGAAAATCGCTTGTTGGGTTTATGATTCGAATTCTAATGAATCTTTACATCATATTGGACACATAAGTGGGAACACTATAATCAAGCCACCAACTATTATTAAGAACTTCAGCTAGGTTTAATTTAAAAAATACAGAAACATAATGAAAGAGACCTTTCTTTTCAAACCAAACCTTGCATTTTTAAATAATCTTTCTAATAGTGTCCTTTCTTACAAAAGTGACATCTATCAATCTTTCATTCCTACTGTTCTACCTGATAAACATTAGCAGCCTTTTAGTTTTCTTAAACTTGTTAGCTTTAACTTTCATTCTATTTCCAGCTCCTTGACCTACAAGGTTAATAGTGTGATTCCCTTGATTCTTTAATTTCATTTCCTCTTGAATAAGCCCACCAGTCAATTTATTAACATCCCACTTATCCTTTATTGTGTTATAGTTAATTTGAAAGGCCCATATTTAGGAAAAAATAAATTCAACATAAATAGCACTAAGAAGGAATCCTCTACTGCCAACCTCAAGGACTTCAAACTTGCTGCGATATTAGTTATCTCGATGATATGATCTTATATGCCCTTTGACTCATCATATTTTATGGTTGTGAGCTTTGCCATTAATATCCCAATGAGAGATTTGTCCGCAAAATGAAAATGTTCTTGAATAAACATAAAAAATTCTTCAGCACTTTTTATTTGTGGAATGAAAAACTTGATGTTATTGGCAATTGCCATTCACAAGAACTTTAGGCATAATCTATTATTGCATTACTATACCTTAAAATGCAACTTCTCAGCCTCACTACTTGAATCATTAATAGTAACAGGTTTATCTTCAAATAATGCTAAGCTGAGACCCATAGAATCTAAGTAAAAATCAACTTGCTCATACCATTCAGAAAAGTTTATACCTTTAAATACAGTAACAGATAATGCATGTGAATGAATTGCAATAGCTACAAAATGTAATAAAATGTCCACAATTAATTCAGAAAAATAACAAAATAGTTCTCCTTTGGGTAGATGCTACAACATACTTTCTTTAATAAATACCATGTATATAAAAACGTAATGGGTAATCATCATATTTTAATTAAATAAATTTAACATCTTTGGATAATCAAATATATTCAACTAAAATAAGATAATACACCCTAATAATGTTCAACAATCATAGAATAATAATTTACTTTTGAGTAAATTTTGAAGTTCTAATAATTATCAACCGTCAATTTTGTCATTATCCATGATATTCCATCAATAACATAAATTTATACATGTAACAATACATTCTAATTTGTACATGTAAATTCTTAAATTATGTCACTTTGACGACTATAAATTATAACCATAAATACATATATTTATTAATAATAAAATCATGGAACACATAAAATTATAATAATATTATACTCATTAAATTAAACATAATTGTTATAAACAAATAAACAAATAAATAAATTGTTTAATAGTGCTAAAATATCCCGTCACTTAAAAATTCATAATCTGTTCAATACCCAATAACCTTAAGGACGAAATTAACCTAAATTATAGGTCCCATTCCTTAGCAAATATCTGTTAACTTTCAAACCATATAACTTTGCGTCTAAGTACAAAGTGAAAGCATGCACACAACAGAGAGTAATAATATCCTACGTGAATATTTGCTTGCTATCAAAAACAATAAATTCAAAGACAACTATCCCACAATTGAAATGCAATAAATTCATGGAATGTTAATTGTGCAAAACTGAGTCTACACAATAGCAATGATAGCATGAATAGCTTCAAACAGCTCTTCCTCCTCCTTTCTATATTCCATAACCCAGTTTTCTTTTTGAGTGCAAATCTATCATGTCTTCTTACTTTACTTCAATAGATTTTATGATTTCTACTTGAGTAGTTGAAATGTAAAAAACTCAGATAGCATTGACAGCAGACATAGCCTTCGCCCTCAGTTTCCTTCTTGATGCTCAACAGTATCACTGTTGATCTATTGGTTATCTCTTCTCCTCTTTTCATTTTCTCTCTTGATCTGTCTATGACAGCTTCTAGATCTGTCTATGACAGCTTCTAGATCTGTCTATGACAGCTTTTAGATATGCTCTAATCTAACCTTAATGCTCAATAGTATCACTGTCACTCTAATCGATTTTCTCTTTTCCTCCTATCCTCATGTCGATCCTTGCTTGGAACTGTCAAGGCCTAGGGAGTCCATTCATTAAACGAGTGCTACACCAGCTGATCTACAAATATAAACCCCATCGGGTCTTTCTAATTGAGACTAAACAAAAATAAGATGTGTTGGAAAAGCTACAATTCAAACTCCACTATCAAAATGGTAGCTACGTCGACCCAATTGGCAGATCTGGTGGCCTAGCCATTTGGTGGGATGATGAATGGGGTATGCAAATTAGAGGTATGTCCCGATCCTATATTGATGCTCTAATCTTATCTGATACTATGTGGCATTTTACAGGGGTGTACGGAGAACCTCGCAGAGAGTTGAGAAACGACATGTGGAACAATTTTCGTGATTTAAACAACCCTACAAAATTCCCTTGGATATTAATTGGTGATTTCAATTCTTATTTATACTCTCATGAAAAAAGAGGAGGAGCCTTTCTATCTCAGTCTCAATTACATTCCTTTAGAGATTTTATTGAAGAATGTGAGCTTCTTGATCTGGGGTTCAAAGGGGGACCTTATACCTGGCACAATAAACAGGATGGAGAACACAATATCCAAGCTCGGCTAGATCGAGCTTTATGTACCCAGGAATGGTGAATGGGTAACGAGTATACATATGTGCTCCATGAATCTTTTGCAGGGTCAGATCACCGCCACTCATTCTCACTCTTGATTCAAATGTTACCCAAATGAGAAAGAGCTTTAAATATGAGGCAAAATAGGACCTTGACAGTGACTGAAGGGATTTAATAGGTAAATGTTGGGTGAAACAAACTGCCTCCTCTCCTGGGCAATCAATTATTGAAAAAAAGCTGCTTCTGCTTAAACCATAGTTGAGGAACTAGGTCCGAGAAAAGGGAGAGAATTGTCAACAAAAGATCAACCATTTAACAGAGCAATTGAATAGCATCATGTCTGGAGATTTCGACAGCTGCAAAAAAAATGAAGAAATTCATCTCAGAGTAGAATTTAACAAGCTTCACACCCAAGAGGAAATCAACTGGCTTCAAAGATCCCATATCCAATGGTTAAAGGAGGGAGACTGAAATACTAAGTTTTTTCACTCTTCGGTCATCCAACGACGTCATCGCAAACAGATAATCAAAATTCAAAATCCTTAGGGTAGATGGGTTTTGAATGATAAAGAGATTAAACAAGCTGCTATAGATCACTTCAGGAGCATCTATCACCATGTCTCTCCCACCCACTCAAGACATATCCTGGCTTCTATCCCCTTTTTAATTACAGAACAGATGAATATCAAGCTAATTAAAGATGTTACTAGAGATGAAATTTTGGCTGCTGTCTTCTCACTGGGTAAATTCAAAGCCCCTGGACCTAATGGATTTTTTGGTGCTTTTTTCCATAATCACTGGGAATTAATTCAAGAAGATGTGGTGGATTTGGTTCAAAATTTATTCACCAACACTTTGCTATCGGAGAAGCTTAATTATACTAATATTATCTTGATTCCTAAACAGAAGGATCTGAAATTATTTAGTGATTACAGGCCTATCAACTAATGTAACTTTTTATACAAAATAATATCCAAGATTCTGGCTAACCGTCTAAGGCTCTGGCTTCCCGATATAATTACGCAGAATTAAAATGCCTTTGTCTAAGGAAGAAGCATCCAGGATAACATTATCCTCAACCATAAGGTGATGCACGCCTTCAAGAGTAAGATCAAAGGGAAAAAAGTTACTATGCCCTTAAACTAGACTTTGCAAAAGCTTTTGACAGTGTGAGTTGGTCTTTTCTAAAGCAGGTCATGGAGTGACTGGGGTTTCATGGGAAATGGGTAAACTGGATATAGCAATGCATTTCAACAGTAAGATACTCGATCACTATCAATGGTAGTCAAATAAAATATTTTTCTCCCCAAAAAGGCTTGTGCCAAGGCGACCCGATATCCCCCTATTTGTTCATCCTGGTAGCAGATGCTCTCTCTCATTCTCTCATCAATAGCATGCATCAAGGAAGGCTCAAAGGTATCAAAATCTCCAGACACTGCCCTACTCTTACACATTCTTTTTTCGCAGATGATTCTATGGTTTTTGGAGAAGCTAGCATTGCTGAGTCTGCTATAATTAAAGATATTCTTCATAGCTTCTTGGAGGAATCGGGCCTATCGTTAAATCTGAAGAAATCTGAATTATTCTTCAACAGTAATGTTTCTTCTGAAGCCAAAAATGATCTATGTCAGTTCTTTCAGATTTCAGAGTCAAAGTATGCTTCAAAATACCTTGGCATACCCCTCTCTCGATCAAAATCTAGAAGTATGCTTTGCAATTACCTTATCGAGAAGGCCTGCTCCAAAATCCTATATTGGAAAAGTAAATTTCTAACTCAATCAGGTAGAGAGGTGCTCATAAAATCTGTCATTTAATCATTTCCTGCCTATATTATGTCCGTCTTTCACTTGCCTTAATGTGTCGTGACAAAAATAGAGAAGCTAATCCAAAAATTTTAGTGGTCCCAAAATAAAAAAGATCGACATATCCACTGGGTGAAATGGTCTGATCTTACTGTTCCTAAAGGTTGTGGGAGCATGGGATTTCGTGAGCTTCGTCTATTCAATCAGGCCATGCTTGGAAATCTAGGCTGGAAGATTATTACTCAACCGGATACTCTTAGTGCCAGGATCTTGAAAGGAATTTATTTTACTTTTTCTGACTTCCTCTCTACTACTCGAGTATCTAGGCCCTCATGGTTATGGAGTAGTTTGTTACATGGCCGGGAAATCCTTTCAAAAGGTGTGAGGAGGAATGTTCTCTCGGGTGCTGTCATCAATCCCTAGTCAGATCCTTGGATTCCGCTATTGCCAAAATTTAGAATTCAATCACAGAAACCTCCAAATTCTTCTATCCATTGGGTGGGTGAGCTTATAGATTGGCAAAAACATCAATGGAATAGGCGACTCCTTAATAGCTTGTTTACTGAAGAAGAATGCAAGGCAATCTTATGCATTCCTATCCAATCTTTAAATCAAAGGAGACTGGATCCTTTAATCTGGCACTACGAGAGGTCTGGTGTTTATTCGGTCAAATCTGCCTACACTCTTCTTAAGAGTAGTCAAGAGCATCTCTCTTCTCCCTCCTCTTCTATTTCTAAATATTGGAAGCAAACTTGGGCTCTTCATGCCCCTCCTAAAATCAAAAACTTTATTTGGAGATGTTTGCGTAATGCTGTGCCGACAGGTGAGAACCTCATGAGGAGAGGATGCAATATTAATCCTTTATGTCCCAGATGCTCCCAATCTCTAAAAACCTTAGAGCATTTGCTCTTTCTCAAATGCTAAAAAATAGTGGCCATCTGAATTACCTCAACATGATAGCTGGTATATGCTGGTACATATGGAAAGCAAGGAACAACTTTATTTTTAATGAAGAAAAGGAAGATCCAGACCTGACTGCGAGAAAAATTCAAGGTTGGTGGTCCTCTTTAGCTCATTCCTTACCAAGTTATGGCCTTATCCTACACCATCCTACTCCATAATTGGCTCTTTGGAAGTCCCCTCCTGAAGGTACCATAAAAGTGAACTATGATGCTTCTTTCAGCTCCCATAATCATCGCTGTAAAATTACTTTCATATGTCACAGCTCCACTGGTCAAGTGATGCATATCAGCTCTCTCAAATCACATAGCCACTCAGCCCTTCAAGCTGAATTAATGGCTTTGTTGGATAGCCTCAAATACACTCTCAACTTTCTAGGACAGAGATTCATGGTGGAATTAGATTGTCAAGCTGCTATAAACGCCTGCCTTTCTTCTTCTCAAACTGCTCCATGAGAAGCTAAAGCTCTTGTCGAAGATATTAAACTTATTTTAGGTAATAATCCTCACCTGCAAATTCAGTTTATTCCCAGAACTGCGAATAGTGTAGCTGACTGGTTATCTAAATCTAATGATAGTATTCTATTGTTAGCCGAGGGCTTCAATGTTCATCCTAAGTTGCAAACCTTATTGTACTCTGATCTTCATTGTAATGGCCTTTAGTGAATAATATTTTTCTTCCTTGTTCGAAAAAAAAGGACCAAGACTTAGTGCATCCAATAGTACACACACGTTATCCTATAGTTCAATTAAAATCTCACGATTTGAATTGTCTTATTTTCTAATAGCTCAAGCAAATCGTAGGAGCTTTTTAGTAATTACGTGATCACTACTTATGTATGAAAATATTCAGATTTTTCAATACATACTCTGATACCACTTCTTAGTTTTCATCATAACCAGACAACATAAATATAAACCATAAAAATCTTTAAAATTGAATACTTCTATGATATAATAAATAAATAAAATAGAATTTTTTTTTTGATTTCGCATTAAAATTAGTTGTAGAAGCCATTGATGAGAAAATTAGTTTCTCTCTCTTATCCCTTAATTCTTAATCATAAGTTTATAAATGGAATTTAGGTTGTGTTGTTATAAGAGAGAAATGACTAATTTATATATATACATTCTTATTTAATTTAGTACGTCCATCACGTAATCTTAAAATCAATGTATAAGATTAATTTACATAATTCAAATCCAATTAAGATTTGATCTTTATTTAATTTTAATTAGGTCACACTTAATTGGCTTAATTTTTTTTTTCTGACACCTTAAACATCAAACAAATTTCGATAGTAGTAGTACGTTTACTGATTTGAGACTTTGAGAAGATAAGGAGCTTGTATTTCTTTAAAAAATTTAATTTGAGCTTTATATGTAAAGAGATAGACATTTAGAGAATTTTACTTTTAAATCTATTTAGCTCTATTTGAATTAATCGGAATGTTTATAGTTATCGAACATTAGAAGCTAAATGTTAAAATGAAAAAAAAAAAAAAAAACTTATACAATAATAGATGTTATTTATCACTTCTAAACTCAAGATGATATTTATCAGCAGAATTATCCACTCACGAATGTGGAATCAAAGCTAAACTCCCTCTTGTTACTTTGCAGAATTTTGCCAATTATACAGATTAATTATCGTTTGATATTTTGTATGCATGCCAGCTCCATTATACGAGTATTGCTCCATATAATTTTTAAGCTAACCCCCCCCCCCCCCCCCCTAGTTAGAAAAAAAAAGTGTTGAAAGGAAGTGGTCAAGCATGAATATAAGTATAACAATTGTTTAATGTAATTGTGTACAAAAAAAAAGTGGCAAGTATGAATATATAATAACTATTTAATGTGATTACGTATATTATAGTTGAAACTTAAAATATAGTTTAAACAAAACAACTCTTACAAGTCTATCCCAATAATTATTGATTTATAAGCTAATTAATTAATGGATAATGATAGATATCTATGTGAGAGACATGAATAGTACTATCTCTCACCAATAAAGACAAAATTTGGTGAGAGACAATTATTTGTTTGCCCCATTAATATGGAGGACATTTAATATGAGAGAGGGATAATTTAGGATTTTCATTTGGCGAGAGATGTTACTATTCATATCTCTCTAAGAGATATTAATATTTTTCCTTAATTAATATATTCTTTCTATAGCATCTTATGATATATTAATATTTTATATGACCTGCCTGCAGTCCTTGTGAAAATTATTTAATTAAAAGACAAATCACTGCTCTATGATATTCTTTTAATTTGTCGTATTATTTTTGTTTCTTGCTATTTTTTAATAATATCTGAGCTCACCTATCGCTGGCTACTTCACTTCGTAAAATTTTTAAAACGAAGTGGGCTACTATATATAGTAAGTACGGATTTAATTGAGATCAGAAAGCAAAGTTTATATATATATATATATATATATATATATATTAACATAGAGGTTATATAACCTAAAGATTGATGAATTACACAATAAGTAGCAGTTCTCCCTTTTAAATCGACGATAACAAAATTCGAATCTTATACCTCAAAATGTCTTGAAATACAAATTTACTTTCTGCATACTTAATATAATTACTTAAATTGGATTAAATTACTACAAAGTTTAATTATCATAACACTCAACATAATAGCTCACAAAGTTTAATCAAGCATGAGTATATTTTTTAATAGATTTGTATTAATAAATAAAATTTTGAAAAATCAATTTTGTTCCACATTATTGCATCAATTTTGTTCTAATTGGATAATTACTAGTTTTATTATTCATTACGTAACAAATTTTTATAATTTTTTATAATTATTAATTATTTAGAGATGATATTTTAGATGATAAAAAATGTGCTATAGTAGAAGCAAACTATAGTTCATAAGTTGAAAGATAATATTGGCATGTCGTGTTAAATACTTAACTTTAGTATTTAATAGTTTTTTTTTTTTTTTTGGCTGTTTTAGTGATGTTATTACATTATATATATGCTATAATTACCTCTTTGATATCTAATAGTTATAAACTTTCAACTAATTCAGATCGAGTTCGATGAATCTATTAGAGAGATAATACTTTCGCAATATTTATTTGTTTTTATACATAAAATTTATATTTCATATTTTATTTAAACGATTATAATTTTTTTGACCGTGTAAATCAATAAACATTTATAATCCACTAAATATATTAATTACAGAAAATCAACTGTAAATATTTAAAATGTCGATTTGACTCTAACTTTATTTTGGCCTAGCTTATTCAAGTCTAAAATTGAACTTCAGATCTTGAATATTGGTGGAACAAACAAACAAGCACACACACACGCACACAAATACGTATAAAATCTTAGCTAGATAAATAAAATAAAAATTAAGCTCATTTATTTAGGATTCACAATCACTTTCAGTATTGTAGCTACATCCATGATAAATAATGTGAGGGAGAAGGAGAAGGTGCTAAATTATAAATTGCAACAATGCATGATATTAATTTATCGGTGCTAAATTATAAATTGCAACAATGCATGATATTAATTTATCGTTCACAAAATCAAGATGGTTAGAGAAGCATGCATATAAACATGCTCTTCCACCTAATTATTATACTTCGATACAACATTGAGAAAATGAAATGCATCAAACTAAATCAAACATCGATCCTCCTTATTCCAAACAAAATAAACTTCATCTTTTAGATTACTCCAACGAGGAAATTTAGACCAATATATATATAGTTTCATGCAAAAACTATATGTTAACTTATGATGGATTGGACCACTCCTGTCCCTGAAGATTGCGAACAAAATTTTTGTCCAGATGAAATGCCTTGGCCACAACATCAACGTTAATGGCAGGTTCAGCTCCGAAAATGCCATTAGCTAATGTTATGACTCCTGGGTCTTGGCTAGTCAATGCAGCCATAGCCAATGCAGGTGTCTTATCAAGATTCATTTGGAAATGAATCATCCCAAATGGAAATATAATC
>CATIWO010056007.1:0-18194 GCA_949673435.1 Macaranga tanarius | reverse complement strand
CCATTGCTATTTAGACTTGAACCTAATAAGTCACACACATAAAGGTTGTGCTTGGAAAGACTAATATTAATTTGATTATTAATTAAAGAGTGTAATTAATTAATTAAATTAATTGAATTAGATTTGCACATATGCCAGGATATAACATATCCCGAAATCTAAATTCAAAGATTGGGACTTAATAGCAATTAAATAAATATTAATTTGGACTTGATTAATATGTGATATTAATTTCAAGGACTAAATTAATATATGCCTTATAATGGTTTTCAATATGGGCCCATGAGATGGACCTAGCTTATTAATAAATGGACTTGTGCATGGGCTTCATTTAAAAGAGTTTTAATGAGCCCATTTGTTGGATAGGTATGGGTGGGCCTTCTCTAATTGTGTAGAGAAGTCCATGTGCCCATAGCCTTAGCCCATATCCATTAAGTGTTAATGGATATCAAGGCTAAGGTTATCCAAGCAACCAAATACCTCTTACTCACAATAAAGCCAAGCCATGCATATAGCTTGAGTATGCGACACTCAAGCTATAGCATTGCATATGACTTGAGTGTGAGACACTGAAGTTGTAGCTAATTAAATAATGTTGGTTTTATTTGAGTTAGTGGAGAGTGTAGATATAACTCTCTTACTCCTGATGCATGTGAATTAAGTGTGAGACACTTAACATATAAACTATTATCATATTAACTTTATTGATATAGTTGGTGGAGAGTGTAGAGACAACTCTCTCACTCCTTATGCATGTGAATTGAGTGTGAGACACTCAACACATAAACTATTATCATATTATCTTTATTGATATAGTTAGTGGAGTTTATAGAGAGAGCTAAGTCATAACTTCATTTACACAAGTTAGAGAGCATTTTTTATATCAAGAAAAAGAGAGAAAAAGATTGTGAGAGTCTTCTTCCTTCTTCTTCTTCAAGTGTAGAGAAATAAAAAATACACAAGTGTTGTGTGCTTTCTAAAAGGTTCATCATCCATTGAAGTCATTGTCCTATACATCCTTGCTTGGTGAAGCTCTTGCAAGCACCTTGGGTCTACAAGAGGGGCGTGTGGCTTGAGCTTCTCCATCCTTAGGAGTCTTCCTTGCCAACCCGTGTGTATCAAGCTAGAGGCTTCACATTTGGGGAGCTTGTAGATCAATACCAACCAAAGCTTACTGAGCGTGCTACCAACTAAGGAGTTATGTAAGTGTTACTAAATCCTTTAGTTGCTAGGTATTGTTTTTGGAAGCATAACTTGGTTGTCTTATTGATGGCATGTTGTTCTTGATGCATGTTTAGTTGTGTATTTGCATATGATAAGATCTATGGGCTTGGAAGTGTTTTGTGTTTGATGCAAATGTTGCATGTAATGAAAAATTTTAAATTTTGCATTTTTATTGCTACACTATCACACTATCCTTCATCACCATTTCTAAAATTTAATGTATTAACTCTATATTTGTTCTTGCGAATTGCACATGATCATAATTTAAATGTGTATGCTTTGATTACGAGCGATCGTTACTTTTTTCCTATTAGGAGAAGTTGATTTTGCCTGAACTTGAGTACAAATTTGAAAGTCCTCGGCTGACTAAAGATTGAATTCACCTTGGAAAAAGACCTTACCATGTGGAGAAATAAGGTTGAAAGGGAGCGTTTGCATGTATTTGGTTTGTTCATTTTGCAGGTTCTCACTAACTACATACCTAACCCTGTTTTCTCTTCTGACTTATTTTCAATTTCCTTTTCATGCATACATGTAGATATGTCACTAATAATCCTATCTTTCACAGCTATATTTGCATTTTTAGGACCACATGAAGCACAACATGCATATATGCTAACCTTGTTTTGCAGCCATAACATCATCAGTATGCATTGCATTACCTTTTTAGCCTAGCATAAGATTTTATATAGAACCATAGCTCCAAAAAAGCTTCACAAGCATAGGGTAGTCAGACGTGTTAGCTACAGTCTGAGTATTGAGATGGGAGACCAAAACTAGGAATAGCTACCTAGTGTTAAGGAATGTGTTATAGATGTTTCAGAAAGATGGATCATGTTGGTACCTTAGCTGAGATACTTTGGACCAAAATAAAGACTAATGTGGAACAACTATTAGGTTTTAAAGAGAAGGGGAGTCCACATGAAGCTTCGGGTTTAGTAAATGCCAAAATAGATAAGGAGAAGACTATTATGCACACCATAGCCTATTATAAAAGAAGAGGACAGGTATTACCAGGATTTAAAAAGGCTACCACTACAGCATCCTACCAAACCTGCCAATTTGACTAAGTTTAAACCATCAAAAGAGGTCAAGATGCTGGATAATAGGATGGACTAACTTAAGTTCTCTTTGAAGGGCAAGAATGCCACTAAAAGTAGGGATTTGTCTAATCTAGCACTCTTCAAGGATGAGTCATTGCTTGAAGACTTCAAATTGCCTAATTTTGCTAAGTTCAACGGAATAGGAGACCTAAAGTGCATTTGAGGTAGTATGTAACTTTTATGGCACCTACAAAGCTCACTGACTCCTAGATTGTCAAGTTCTTCGTCACCTCTCTAGAAGAGGCACCTAGAGCCTAGTTTTTGGATCTAGAAAAAGAAATCAAGAATGACTGGATCCTATTATCCAAGAAGTTTGTCAAGTAGTATGAATATAATACGCATTGGATATCACTAGAAGATATTTTTAGACCAACAAACAGAAGCCTGGGGAAACTTTTTTATAGTACATCACAATATGGCAAGCAAAAGCAACCCAGATAAAAGACGCATCTTCTGAAGATGAGCAGATCGAGATGGTCATCAAGGGCTCCTTACCTTAATTTCATAGGAAAATGTTGTTTGCTCACTACCCTAATTTTTTAGCTCCCTACTAGGCTAGAATTAGGATTGAAAATGAGGAAGCCCTTCAACCTAAAAACACCTACTGTAAGCCCTTATAATCTACCTAAAACCCAAACACCTATACCCAATAACTGAAGTTAACTTCACCTACACCCAGATCCAACTATAAATGCCCTAAACCAACCTACCCATACATACTCAAACTTTAGCTTGGTACTTTCAAAAGTCTTCCAATGCCTCTAATAGAAAAGCCTCCTTAAACTCCTTAAACCTAAACCTTTGCCCAACCCATTACCTACTTATTACCTCCTTACCTAGATAGTAGCCTTTATTGCCACCATCACTAAATCTCTAGCCATTCAACTAATGACTATACAACCCTTAAAAATTACATCCAAGACCTCATTAACTCAGGGAAGATTAAAGACCTTGAGAGGAAACCAAATGTGAAAACTAACCCACTTTTAAAACTAAAAAAATGCACTACCTCCACTTAGAACCAACACCATCTTATCTGGGCTACCTTAGGGACTTATGAAGGAATTTATTCTTGAGATCTAAGAGTTCGAGGAGGAGGAACTAGCAAGAGATGAGAGGAAATTTCTTATAATACAAGAGTTTGAGATGTTGACTATTTACATGGGGGAATCATTTTGAAAATAAGAGCACACAAATGGAGAAGATAAGAAGGCAATAGAGTAGGGTAAGGCTAAAGTAAACCCATAATAAGAATCCAGTAATGAAGAAGACTGGAACCCTGACAAGAATAGCTAATGGGAATTACCCAGAAGATCTTTTTCAGACTTGCTATAAAATTGCACTCCCTTCAAAGCTTCAGGATGGGAAGCTGATAGTGCAATCATAAGCCCACAAGAGGTTTTAAGAAATGAGAATCCAGTAAAAATAGAGGAAGATTCATAAGATATTGCTTGGGCATCTAGCATTTGTCAGTTCAACTAATTTATTATGGCTACCAGTATGGAGTCTAGAACTAATAACAGACTGACAAGACATATCGAGGCCTATATCCATGAAATCTAAGAAATAAAAAAAGAAAAGATGACTAGAGAGGAAAAGGAGTTTCTTTTATTGATGGAATATGACCTCAAACTCCTTTCTGACTTAAGTGATGACAAGAATTGGGACAATTATGAATATAACTCAGCCTTGTATAATGTCCTTCCTCATGAGTTTTTGACTAAAAAGTTAAAGAATATAGCTATTCTTAAGCTTGGAGAGCATATTGCTTTGAGCCATTTATCAATGATTCTGTAGAAGAAACTAGAGAAGAATAACCAACTACAATATGGGATTTACTGGGGCAGCCATCTAGTAAATATGATTATAAAGTAAGGTACACTACTCTACCTCATGTTAAATCTCTGATTAAAGACATTATTCCAACTGGCTGGAGGGAAAAGTTGGATAAGAAAGATGGAACAATTCAAGTCCCTTTGCAACAATCCTCTTCTATTATAGAAATCAATGTCTGGTATAACTTCGACAGAGATGAAGTGGTAGAAAAAAAGTCATGGTAGACTCTAAGATTGATATATGCAAAGAAGACAATGATGAAGAACTCCTTCTCATATGAGGGGATGTGTTCAAATTAGCGGAAGACGAAGAGGAGCAATTCAAGTTGAGAGAAGAAGATGAAAAGATCAAAGTAGTCAACCATGTGACCTGAAGTGGAAGAGTATATCAACCCCCTGGGAGGAGAAAGTGAGAGAACTAGCAATAAAAGTAAAATAGGTGGTCATAGAGGGAGAGTCATCTAGCGTAGTAGAAGAAGAAGATATAGTATTGAGGTAGTTGAAGAGAACCCAAGCTCAAGTAAACATTTAGGACTTACTGATGGCATTTAAGAAGCACCATAATGCGCTTGTTAGGGCCCTTGACAACCTAAAGATCTCGACAGAAGCTTCCCCAATTAACATGGTCACATCCCTGGCTAAGACCCTAGCTAATGCCATTACTTTCTCCAATGGTGACTTGCCTCTAGAAGGAAGAGTGCACGATAGACCACTTTTTATTTAAGTAATAGTCAACGTAAAGGACACATCCTATGTAATGGTGTATAATGGGTCAGCCATTAATGTGTGTCCTCTCAGACTATTATATAAGTTTAGTGTCAATTTAAGTGATCTAAAGAATTTTGATCTAATTATCCAAGCTTAAGGGTTATTCAAAGTTGTCATCACTGTGGGAGAGGTTGAGTCCATGGTTAAATTCATAGTCCTAGATATACCTCCAACCTTCACTCTACTTTTAGGATATTCTTAGTTCTACCATCTAGGAGGCATTCCCTTTACTGTTCATTAGAAGATCAAGTTTCCTAGGAACGACATAGTGACGATTCCAGTTGAGACCAATAATATTATTACTTACTTGAATGTTGTTCAACTTAGATTTTGACTGTCTATGATTCATGAAGATTGGGTTGACCCCAAAGTTGCCATGATGATGAAAAAGATGAACTACTTTCCTAGAGATGGTTTAGGAAAGCCGTACATGGGAGTCTCTGAGTTCCCCAACTTCCCGGGATAAACAAGCAAGTTTGGATTGGGCTACGATCGTAAAGCTCTCTCTAAGAGGGATATTTTTGTTAGAGAAAATACTACCATGAAGTATGTTGGACAACTTGAGGTGTGGAAGAAAGATGGCATCACCAAGCCTGGATTTGAGATCTTTGCTAATGTGGTGGATTTTGCTTCAAAGAAGAAGGCATCAAAGATCCCAACTGAGATCACTAAAAAGCAGATCATACAGTTAATTAAAAATTCAAAAAAGGAAGTTGAAGCCACTGCTTGTGTTAATATTATTGCTATCATCGAGTTTAATATAGAGAGTTTGTTTGTTGATGATATGTCTGATGATGTATTTATTTCTAGTTTGCATGAGTCAGATGATGTACTTGTTAGTGATATGCCCTAGGCCAATTATGTTATGGCCACATTGTGACTTTTTCATTTTGCATTCTATTAATAAAGAGGCATTTTTATCATTTTAACTCTCTTAAATTTCATGAATAATTAATTATGTCTAAGATCATCAAGTGTGTGACTTGATAGTAGAACTCTTAGAAGAAAATTGAATTATATTCTAAATCATCCCTAGTTTATCATTATTATGGAAGAATAATGAATGAAGACTAGTATGAGGTTGACTGATGATGCATATGAATAAGCTTTGGCATTTCTGGAGCGATTTGATGCGTAACGTCGCTTCTAAAGGCCATAACTTTCGATATAGATGGAACCACTGGGCCCATAATATATCAAATTGAAGCTAACTTAGATACCTACATTTAATGTGAAATTTACTTATAACCGGCCCATTTTCAGGCCTAAATTCCATCATTTAGGCCTTCATTTTGGGCTTTAAAGTTTTAACTTCTTGTTTGTTTTTATTTTCAGTTCTTTTGTTGTTTTCTTATTAGGGTTTTTGTGAGTACTATTTATTTATGATATTTTTGGATTATGGGTAATTTTTGATGTTGAATGAATTAATTTTCCAATTTTCCTAAATTTCAGAATTCTTTGAATCAACGAATTTGATGCCTATTTTTCTGGAATTCTATTGAATCAATAGTCAAATAGAAGATTGATTTTCTGGTATTCATTGTGAATCAATGGGATTCGATAATTATAGACTGTGTTATAGCTTCCGCTATATCAGTTGGTATTAGAGCCAACATGTCGCTTAGGAGACAACAATGTATTGAGGAGGTTTGTGATCGTGAGATGGAATAATGGATCAATCAGGGAATGGATGAACATTTCAACTTGATAATGGAACAGTTAATAGAACAAATGGCTGCAATTATGGGAAACCAGAATAGAGGCCACCACAACCACGAACAGGTATACGACGCTGGTAGTGTGGGTGACGAAGAGGGCGACTTCTATAAGGAGGAGGTCCCTCGTGGTCGGTGCAGAGTGGGTGTAGAGGAAGACCGAAGGCATTGCTAGATGGGGATGTGAACTGAAATTCCTAAATTCTATGGAGGTCTACAACCCGAATACTTTCTAGATTGGTTAGCAACCGTCCAAGAAATTATGGAGTTCAAAAGGGTGCTAGAGGATAAGAGGGTGCCATTGATAGCCACCAGATTGCGAGGTAGGGCGACAGCATAGTGGTAGTAGCTAAAATTGACTCGAAACAGATTGGGTAAGTCAAAAATTACTAGTTGGGAGAAGATGAAGAAGCACATGAGGTTTGTTTTTCTGCCTTACAATTTTCAGAGATTGATGTACCAAAGGCTACAGAATTTGAAATAAAGTGCACGTTCGATGGATGAATATACCACTGAATTCTACCAATTAATTGCTAGAAATGAAATTCAGGAAATAGAGGATCAGTTGGTATCGCGTTACATTGGAGGGCTGCATTTTCAAATACAGGATACTGTTAATTTGTTTGATCCTATATCAGTATCTGCTGCACATCAGAGGGCAGTGGTGATTAAGAAATAAACAAGGTGAGCCAGCAATTTCTCTCCTGCAGGTGCTGCTTCTAGTGGAGGTGCAGGTAGTAGTGGTAATGTTGGGACAAGTTTTGGTGCGAACCACACCAGTGGAGGAGTTAATAAGGAAACTTAGGGTGCTGGTCAGCCAAATAAAGGCGTGAGCAGCAGTGGTTTGAGATGTTTTAGCTGCAGAGAAATGGGGCATAAGCAGTCTCAATGTAAAAAGATGGCAGCTGGAAAAAAGGCTTTATTTGTGGAACCCGATGACTATTGTGATGAAGATGAGATAGAATTCACAGGTCAGGCAGTCTTTGATGAAGAGGATGTGAATGAAGTGGTCTTAGAAGGTGATGTTGGGACTGCGCTAGTTGTTAGACAGTCTTATTTGACACCTAAGGTGGCAGATGAGGATGATTGGTTGTATAGTAACATATTCCAATCCACCTGTACAATTCTAGGTAAGGTGTGCCACTTTGCAATTGATGGAGGCCACTGTGAAAATATCATCTCTGCTGAGGTGGTTCAGAAACTCAATATTGAGGCTGAGAAGCATCCTAAGCCTTATAAACTAGCCTGACTTGAGAAGGGTGGTGAAGTAGTTATAGCTAAGAGGGCTTTATTTACTTTCTCTATTGGGCAGAAGTATAAGGATGCAGTATGGTGTGATGTAGTAGCCATGGATGCATTTCAGTTACTGTTGGCCAGACCTTGGTAGTATGATCAGAGTGTGGTTCATGATGGGTGAGCCAATATGTACAACTTTGTTTTTGGAGGTGTGAAAATTGTATTGATGCTAGGTAGGTAGGTGGTACAGCAGGCTAAGCCAACAGGAGAGGGTACGAGTACAATTTTGTTGTCTTTGGCGCAGATTGATGAGGAACTGAAGCAGTCCACAATGGGGTACCTATTGTTAATAGTTCCGGCAGAAATGGCTCCACTTGTGCTAGAATTTAGTTATGTATTCCCTGAGGAGCTTTTAGATGAGTTACCTCCCTTATATGATATTCAGCATCACAAAGACCTGGAGCTGCATTACTGAACAAATTGCATTATAGAATGAGTCCCCAAGAACATGAAGAGCTGCGCAAACAGGTTGAAGAATTATTAGTTAAAGGGTAGATTAAGGAGAGTTTAAGTCCCTGTACAGTACCTGCTCTTTTAGTCCCCAAAAAAGATAGTTCTTAGCGTATGTGTGTAGACAGCAGAGCCATCAACAAGATCACTGTCAGGTAAAGATTTCCCATTCCTCATTTAGATGATTTGCTTGACCAGATTAGTGATTCAACTGTGTTTACAAAGTTGGATTTGAAGAGTGGGTGTTATCAGATTCGTGTTAGGCATGGGGATGAATGGAAAACAGCCTTTAAGAATAGAGAGGGGCAGTATGAGTAGCTTATGATGCCTTTTGGGTTATCTAATTCCCCTAGTACCTTTATGAGGGTGATGGCCCAGTTATTGAGGCCATTTATTGGTAGATTTATTGTTGTTTACTTCAATGACATTTTGATTTATAGTGCTAACTGGGAAGAGCATATGCAGTATGTTAAAAAAGTCTTAAGTGTGCTGCGTAAGGATAAATTCTATGCAGCAATGAAGAAGTGTGTGTTTATGTCCTGTCAGGTGCTTTTCTTGGGTTATATTGTTTCAGGTGATGGATTACAGGTAGATGAGGCTAAGGTGGAAGCGGTTAGGCAATGGCCAAGACCCAAGACCCTTACTGAAGCGCGGAGCTTTCATGGGCAAGCGTCATTTTATAGGCATTTCATTCCACACTTCAACAGTATTATGGTGCCTATTACGGACTGTATGAAGGGCAGACGGTTTTGTTGGTCTGATGAGGTTGAGACAACTTTTCATTCCATTAAGGACCAACTTCAACAGCTCTAATTTTGGTATTACCTGATTTTTCACAGCCTTTTGAGCTCCATACTGATCCATCTCATATGGGAATTAGAGCGGTGCTAAGTCAAAATGGCAAAATAGTAGCATTCTTTAGCGAGAAGCTATCAGGTTCTAAGCTTAATTATAGCACTTATGATGTGGAGTTTTATGCAGTTGTACAGACAGTTAGGCATTGAAGACATTACTTATTTCATAAAGAATTCATTTTGTACACTGATCATGATTCTTTGAGGCATTTACATAGGCAGGATAAGGTTTTCCCAAGGCATGCTCAGTGGGTAGCGTATTTGGAAAGATTTGATTATGTTATGAAACATAAGGCGGGTGTTACTAATCGGGTGGTAGATGCATTGAGTCGTTGGAGTAATTTGTTAGTGACGATGAAGGTTGAGGTACCTGGCTTCGATGCTTTTCATGAATTGTTATTTACTGGCCCATATTTTTCTATAATTATGCAAGATGTGAATGCTGGTCATAGGATAGACTTTTTACTGTATGAAGGGTATTTGTTCAAGCGTAATCAGTTATGCATTCCAGATTGTAGTCTTCGCTTGCAGATAATAACAGAGTTACATAGAGAGGGTCATGTGGGCAGGGACAGAACATTGCATTTGGTTCAGTCTTCATATTTTTGGCCTTCAATGCATAAGGAGGTTGAGAAATATGCGTAGCGGTGTAAGGTCTATCAGGTTTCCAAGGGGACAGCAACCAATGCAGAGTTGGGGCTGCCATGGACACAGCGAGGTAATGATTCCATCTTTGTTGTAGTGGATAGATTTTCTAAGATGGTTCATTTTATTCCTTGTAAAAAGACCACTGATACTGTTAATGTGGCACAACTATTTTTTCATGATGTGTATCATCTGCATGGTTTGCCCTCATCTATTATCTCAGATAGAGACACTCGTTTTCTTAGTCATTTTTGGTATAGTCTATGGAAGATGGTCAGTACGTAACTGAATTTCAGTAGTGCATATCACCCTTAGACGGATGGGCAGACTGAGGTTGTGAATAGGTCCCTTGGTAATTTATTGCGGTGTTTGGTTGGGGATCATGTTAAGAGTTGGGATCAGCATTTGTGCCAGGCTGAGTTTGCTCATAACCATGCTGTGAACCGAAGTACTAGTTTTAGTCCCTTTCAGGTGCTTTATTCAGTTCAGCCTAAGGGTCCTTTGGATTTGATGGTGTTGCCTTGCAAGACTAAGGTTCATGGGAAGGCAGCAGATTTTGTTACAGGTTTGCAGGAGGTTCACAAAGCAGTGCATGATAACCTATCTCGGTCCAATGCAAAATACAAGCTTTCTACAGATCAAAGACGTCGGCATTTGGAATTTGATATGGGAGACTTTGTCTAGGCAGTGCTTACGAAGGATCATTTTCCTGCTAAGGAGTATAATAAACTTTATGCTAGAAAGATTGGACCTGTTGAGATTGTGGAAAAAATTAATCCTAATACTTATCGTCTTAAGTTGCCTAGCTATATACGAACAACTGATGTATTTAATGTGAAGCACTTGATTCCTTTTTTGGGTGATACTTCTAATGATGATGATGTTGCTACTGGCAATTCGAGGGAGAATTTTCTCTACCCTAGGGAGAATGATGCGGATGAACAAGCTTTGGCATTTTTGGAGTGATTTGATGCGCATCATTGATTCTAAAGGCCATAACTTTTGATATTGATGGAACCAATGGGCCCATAATATATCAAATTGAAGCTGACTCAAATACCTACATTTGTTATCGGTTTTACCGATAAACAGCCCATTTTCAGGCCCAAATTCCATCGTTTGGGCCTTCATTTTGGGCTTTAAAATTTTAACTTCTTTTTTATTTTTATTTTTGGTTTTTTTGTTGTTTTCTCATTAGGGTTTTCATGAGTACTATTTATTTTATGATGTTTTTGGATTATAGGCAGTTTTTGATGTTGAATGAATTAATTTTCCAATTTTTTTGAATTTCAAAATTCTTTAAATCAACAAATTTGATGCCTATTTTTCTGGAATTCTATTGAATCAACAGTCAAATAGAAGATTGATTTTTCGGTATTCATTGTGAATCAACGGGATTCGATAATTATCTATTTTGTTATAGCTTTCGCTACATCAACTGATGATCAAGTTTTACTGATCATGTATATGATGTACTAAATCAAATTATAGGTACATAAGATATACTGGATTGATCCACTATAAGAATACTACATGAATACTATATGTCTTATCATTTTGACTCTCTTAAATTCTATGAATAGTTGATTTTGTTTAAGATCATCAAATGTGTGACTTGATAGTAAAACTCTTAGATGAAAATTGAATTATATTCTAAATCATCCCTAGTCGGTGATTATTATGGAAGAATAATGAACGAAGACTAGTATAAGGTTAACTGATGATCATGTTTTACTGATCATGTATATGATGTACTAAGTCAAATTATAGGTACATAGGATGTAGTGGATTGATATGCTATGAGAATACTACATGGATAATTGTCATAAATAATTCTCATCATAAAGATATTAGTTTAGTCCTCTGACCTGAGATCATCATAGAGTCATACATGATGAGTTCTAAATTTTGACACATTCTAATGTTATCTTTAACAGGATGATATAATAGATTATTGTTGGATATAGAATAAATCATGTGAGGAATATGAGTGATAAAGAATGAATTTGTCCTTTACTAATCATAGGAAAGATATCTATGGGCCCTTCGATAAGTTAGACTGAATAAAAATGCATGGCCATGCAAAAATTAATTGATAAAGGGTTATCAAATTCAGTCTACTTAAGATCAAGAAATACTGTGATTGAATTATATAAGGATGACATAAACCATGCCTTATATTCAATCAAAGATATCATGTGACAAAAGGACTATAATATTTATTGTGGAATAGGTTGCGTTAGATTACCGACCTGCACATGACTTGGGTAGTCATAATGTCTTGCTAGAGACCACTTATGACTTGTGGGCCAGAAATGAGATTTTAGGTCCATTACCAATGTTGTGTGAACCTGCAGGGTCACACACTTAGAACAAGCCTAAAATGGATACTGGGTGTATCTGCCCAATAACATAGTTTTCTCTCTTTATGTGTATATATATATATATCAAAAATCATTTTTGAAATATAAATAAAATCCTTTTATAGGAAAGTGAATATTGATATACCAAAACTGTTTTGGTAAAGGAGTGGTTAGTAAAACCTTAAATGATGTATATATACATCTTTTTCTATAGGATTTCAATTCTAACATTCATTCATATTTTATTCTTTTAAGAAAAGAAAAACACAAAAATAATAATTGTGAGAAAGGTGCTAGCATACTAGCACTGCTTTGGGCATCCTATTCATGTGGATACAACAACAATGTCCTAATCTGATAGAATAAATAAAAAGCTTGAGGTAGGGCATCATCAGAGTGAACCCCCTCTTATAATTCTGGCAGTCTCACCTTGTGATTATCTTGGTAAGATTTTGGAACCATTTTATTAGCTTAACCGAATTATATATATCCTGTGAGGGTTTTGAGTGTTTAAATTTTTATTTTCGCTATATGTTTGTAACACAAAACCCTAACAATGCTAAACTCTAAGATTAATCTAATGAAGTCAAACTTTGCTTACTTATTTGATGTGCTTACTGATGGTAGTGTGCATTGCATTAATGCATACATGTGTATATTTAACATTCATTCCATTTGCACTAAACCATTTAATATTGGCATGGAAAATGAACCTCGCATGTCGAGTATTTTAAAAGACATTACCCCTAAGAAGAGGAGAAAATTTGAAAGAATTTTAACAAAATATTCAAAATTATTCGCTTGGACATATGATGATATGCCAAGTATCGATAAAGATATCACTCAGCATTATATACCAATCAAAGAAAGGTACAAGCCTATAAAGCATAAACTTCGAAGGCTGAGACTATAGTGGACAAAGCTAGTAAAGGAAAACATCACCAAATAGATAAAAGACAATTTTTTAGAAGTAGTGGATTATCCTAAATGGTTAGTAAATGTGGTTCCAATATCGAAGAAAAATGGTAGAGTGAGATTTTGTGTGGATTATAGAGATTTGAATAAGGCCTGCCCCAAAGATGACTTTCTGCTACTGCACATCAATGTTCTGATAGATAATGTAGCGCTAGCCATAATGTTGACAGTAGTAAATGGGTTCTCATGGTACAACCAAGTTTTAATAGTACTCGTCAATAAGGCCAAGGCAACCTTCATCATGGAATTGGGGATATATTACTATAGAGTCATGCCTTTTGGGTTAAAGAACGCACACGCAACGTATTAGAGGATGGAAACTGCCATATTTCATGACATGATCTATAAATAAGTACAAGTATATATGGATGATATGATAGTAAAGTCAGACACGAGAGAAGGTCATTTTGAGGCTTTAGAAAAGTTCATGCAGAGAGCAAAAAAGTACAATCTAAGGCTAAATCTAAAGAAATGCATATTCAGTACTACATACGGGAAGATGTTGAGATTTGTGATTAGTCACAGAGGGATTAAGATCAATCAAAACAAGGTGAAAGCAATTAGGGAAATGCTTGTTTCCAAGACTAAAAAAGAAATCAAAGGTTTCTTAGGTAAAATATAGTTCATCAGTAGGTTTATTATAAAGTTAACAGCAGTATGTGAACCTATTTTTAAGTTGCTATGGAAGAATCAACTAGTTATATAGAATGAGTAATGCTAGATGGCCTTTGATAAAATAAAGGATTACTTGACGAATTTGCCATTTTGAAGCTACCTAGACTCGGCAAGCCATTGGTGTTTTACATAACTATAGAAGAATATGCAATCGGTGCAATGCTTGTCTAAGAGGTAGAAGCAAAGGTTGAACATGCCATCTACTATATGAGTAAAAAGTTATTTCCATATAAGGAGAAATATAGTTTAGTTGAGAAGATTTGTCTAACAATGGTATGGGCAATAAAGAAGTTAAGGCATTATTTTAAGTCTAACAAGATCCAAGTAGTTTCAAATATGGACCTAATGAAGTATATACATAAGGTACCCTCCTTGATAGAGAAATTAGCTAAATGGGTGATATTGTTGACAAATTTCAATGTAGAATACTTGACTAAAAAGACTGTGAAGGGTAGAGTAGTCATATAGTTCTTGGCCTTAAATCCAATCAATGATGATGAAAAAATCGAGCTAGACCTCCCACATGACTTAAGTGTAGCCATCGAGTTATAGGGGTGGCAAATGTACTTTGATGGAGCCATGAACTAATTTAGGGCTGGGGTAGGGATAATCCTATTAATGCTAAAGGGAGAAATGATGCGCATTACTAAGAAACTAAATTTTTAAGATATAAATAATAAAGCAGAATATAAAGCCTGTGTGCTAAGGATGGAAGCCCTTATAGCTCTACGAGTTACAAAAGTAGAAATAAAAGGGGATTTAATTCTTATAATAAATTAGACAATTGAAAAATGGGATTTAAAGGAACCAAATCTAAACCTATTCTAAGAACACCTCTACAGGTTAGCCTAGTCCTTTTGAAGGTTCAAATTCATCCATCTACCAAGAAATCAAAACTAAATGGTTGACACATTAGCCGCTCTAGCGTCAGTGTGGAAAGGTCCAATCAGAATGCCTATAAAACCTTTGATTGTGATGCAATCTCAACTGTTGTGCCAAAAATAGGAAGTTATTATAGAGATAAGAGTGAATGAGAAGCCATAGTTTTATGATATCTAAAGATACTTGGAGGATGGGAGTAATCTAAAAATAGCTAGAAAAAAGGGACAAAGCTGTAATAAAGAAACTCGTAATAAAATTCTTTTTACATCAAGGAATGCTATATAGGAGAGCTTCAAACGGGATACAACTTAAGTGCCTAATAGAGGAGGAAGCTAAGAAGTAATAGATAAGGTCTACCATGGAGTGTGTGAACCACATATGAATGGAAGAGCCCTAGCAATGAAAATTATAAGATTGGGATTCTTCTAGATGACCATTATTCAAAATTACACAAAGTACATGAGAAAATGTCATAAGTGTTAGATAGATGAGTATGTTAGCCATTTGCCACCAACAAAGCTATATACAATGTCATCTTCTTGGCCCTTTTCAGCTTGGGGACTAGATATTATTAGGAAAATTCATCATACGACTTCAAATGGGCACAAATATATTATAATGGTGATAGACTACTTCACCAAATAGGTCAAAGCTGAATCTTCATCTAGACTAGGCGCAAAGTAAGTAGCGAGGTTTTTCAAAAAAAAATCTTTTCTGCATATGGGGTTCCTCATCACATAGTATCAGACAACAGAGTTTAGTTTTAGGGAGAAGTTAGAGAATTGCTAAAGAGGTATAAGGTGGAACATTATAAGTCATCCCCTTACAGACCATAAGCCAATGGTGCTGTAGAAGCTGCAAATAAAAGCCTTAATGATAAAAACCCAAGGAAATGGTTCAAATATGACCGTAATGTTGTTCCCGATTCTCACATTACCACCTAATATTTTTCAAGGTCCGTTTGTGCCCTTAATGCCATTAAATTCGATGCACTTAAACATAGCTCATTGACGTTGTTAGCTGAAACATTGACTCTTCTAATGTGGCTCATATGGAGCCCACTTAAATTAATTAAAAAAATAAAAAATAGCATTATGAATAAGTAAAAATAAACTTCTTATTGTTCTTCTTCTTTATTCTTCCTCTTCTCCTCATATCAAACCCAAATCCCTAATTTATAAAACCTAAATTGCAAAATTGAAGAGATTACATGGTAACTATTATAAGAAATCAATCAATCAAACACCCCTTAAACTCTAAAATTGCATAAAGATTGCACCTTTGCTTCCCTTTGGGCAAAAAAAAATCCTAATCATGGACAATTCAGATAATAAAAACTACTTTATATACCATCCACATCAGGATCTCCATAACATACCAACACAAAACCTGTACAAGCTACCTACATCACCTATATTCCTTTTTCATGAAGAAGCTGTATGGCAACGCCAAAGCTGGAAGGAGAATCTTTAATACTATACAGGAACTGGGTATTTCTCAAGCACAATTATCGGGGGAGCTAAGCATTTTTTTAATGGAATTCGAGCTACTGAGCCTGGTGATACCATAAAGTTGCATGTCAATAAAGTTTTGAATTCGAGTGGGCATATGGGTCTGAGATTTGGTTTTGAATTCAGGTGGGCAGATGGGTATAGGATTTGGGAATAATTTAGGTGTTTTAGGGTTAATGTTTATTGGTATTGAAAGTGTATTAATTCATTACAGAGATAATGATGATTTGATTAACACTATGCTTGCTAGTCTTAGTATTGGTGCTATTTATTATGCTACTAAAAGGCCTAGGTCTGTTGCTATTGCCAGTGCTATTAGAGGAATTACAGCTACTACTGCTATTATGGATAAATAGTTATTTAAACGATATGTGCCAATATGAAAAAATTACTGTTTCATAATCTAATTTACCAACTTGGCTTTTCTGGATGATGTTTTGTTTAATGGGAATTTTGGGTTTTATTGTTTTAATACATCTTAAATCAATTATTTATTCATAAAAATTTATAATTATTTTAGTTATTGAAGAATCAATGGTTCATGCTGGTGATTAGTTCTACATGGAGAATTGTTACTATTATATGATCTGACATTATATTCTAGTCTTTCTTTTATATAATTTTTTAATTTGTTGGGTGAACTTTTGTAATAGCTATATGTTAGAACTTGATTGTGTATGTGTTGATTTCTTTACAGAAGATTACTACAGCCCTTGTGTTTTTGTTTCATTTAGATTTTATAAATTAGGGATTTAGGTTTTATATGAGAAGAAAAAGAAGAACACAAAGAAGAAGTCACTTTTTGCCAACTGCTTTTTATTTTTTAATTAACTTAAGTGGGCCTTACATAAACCACATTAGCAAAGTTAAAATTTTAGCTAACAACATCTGTGAATTGTGTTTAAATGCACCGAATTTGGTGACATTAGGGGCATAAATGGCCCTCAAAATGAAGGAAGGGTGGAACATGCAACAATCAAAAGTGCATAATTTAAAATTTTTTGATTACATGCAACTCTTGTATTACACATGAACCACATCCATGCCCATAGATCATATCATATAGAAAATACATAACTAAACATGCATCTAGGATAACAAAATACATCAATAAACAACTAAGTCATGAATTCACAATACAAGACCTAGCAACTAAGGGTTTGGTAGCACTTACAAAACTCCAAGTTGGAAGCACGCTTGATAAGCTTTGGTTGATGTTGATCTACAAGCTCCAAGCTCCCCAAATGTGAAGCCTCTAGCTTGAAACACACGAGTTGCACAAGGATGATCTTCAAGGATGTTGAAGCTCTACCCACAAGCCTCTTTTTGATTTGACGTAAGAGCTTATTAGAGCCACTCCAAGCTTAAATGTATGGAATAAGAATGCAACCTCTAATGGATGATGGACTTTGAACTTTTACAACTCTTGTACAACAATGGCTTTAACTTGAAAGCACACAACACTTTTGTGTATTTGAATTCTCTATACTTGAAGAAAAAGAAGGAAGAAGACACTCTCAATCCTTTTCTCTCTTTTTTTAGAATATCAAATTTTTCTCTCAAATGTGCATTAGGATTAGTTGGCTTGGTTGTCTCTACACACTCCACTAACTATCAAATATAACCAATTTGATAATAGTTTAATAATATCTTGAGTATCTCATACTCAAGCCACATGTAATGCCATAGCTTAAGTATCTCATACTCAAGCCACATGCATTGCTATAGCTTGAGTGTCTCACACTCAAGCTACATGAATTTGATAGATTGAGTATCTCATACTCTATCTATATGCATGGCTTTGGTTTATAAGTGAGTGGGTGGTGTTTGGTTATATGGATAACCTTAGCCTTGATATCATTAACTCTTAATGGATATGGGCTAAGGTTATGGGAATA
>CATIWO010055995.1:0-16210 GCA_949673435.1 Macaranga tanarius | reverse complement strand
AATGGTTTAGTCAGAGGATCGACCAAATTCACTTCTGACTTAACTTAATTAATGGATATAATTCCATCCTTTTGCAGCTGTTTAACCACATCATGTCTTAGGCGAATATGCCTATTTTTACCATTGAAAGTCTTATTCTTCGCAACTGCAATTACCGCTTGGCAATCACAATGCATAGAAACTGATGGTGTTGGTTTAATGCCTAATGGAATACTTGCTAAGAAGTTTTTCAACCACTCGGCCTCATTACCAGCTAATTCCAGAGCTACAAACTCTAATTCCATAGTAGATTTAGCAATAATTGTTTGTTTAGCTGATTTCCAAGTGACGGCACCACCACCAAGAGTGAATACATAACAACTAGTGGATTTTGTCTCATCTGAATCTGAAATCCAGTTAGCATCACTGTATTCTTCTAATACAGTAGGAAATCCACTATATAGGATACCATAATTCACAGTTTCTCTCAAATATTTTATCAGTCTGACTATGACAACCCAATGATCTCGGTTAGAATTCTGCGTATATCTACTCAATCTGCACACAACATATGCTATGTCAGGTCGAGAGAAATTCATCAAGTGCAATAAACTCCCAATAATTTGAGCATATTCAGATTGTACAACAGGATCTCCTCTATTTTTCATTAATTGAGTGTTAGCATCATAAGGAGTACTTACAGGAGTGACATCGAAATGCCCAAATTTCTTAAGAAGTTTCTTAACATAATGTTTTTGCGATAGTATTATACTATCACTCTTCCTTATGATTTGAACACCCAATATCACACTTGCTTCACCCATGTCTTTCATATCAAATTTAGAAGCAATAAAAGATTTTGTTGTATGTACTATGTCAAGACTAGTACCAAAAATGAGTATGTCATCCACATACAAATAAACAATTACACACTCACTTTCAGCAACTTTAGTGTATACACACTTGTCAACTTCAATAGAGGAAAAACCATCACACATTAAAACATGATCAAATTTCTTATGCCACTGTTTAGGAGCTTGTTTCGAACCATACAAAGATTTAAGAAGTTTACAAACTTTATTTTCTTGACCAGAAACTACACAACCCTCAGGTTGTTCCATATATATTTCTTCTTCCAAATCACCATTTAAAAACGTTGTTTTAACATTCATTTGATGAATAAAAAGTTTATGAATAGAAGCTAAAACAATTAAAACTCGAATGAAGAAATTCTAGTCACAGGGGCAAAGGTGTCAAAATAATCAAAATTTTGTTTTTGAGTAAAACCTTTTGCAACGAGTCTAGCTTTATATTTTTCAATTGATCCATCAGGATTAAATTTTCTTTTAAAAATCCATTTACAACCAATAGGTTCAGCCCCAGGAGGTAAATCATCTAAAATCCAAGTTTTATTTTGTTCAATAGAATCAATTTCAGTTTTAATTGCTTCTTTCCAAAATAAAGAGTCAGAAGAAGAAATAGCATCAGAATAAGTTAAAGGATCATTTTCAACAAGATAGATATAAAAATCATTTCCAAAAGTAGTTTTTTGTCATTGTCTTTTGCTCCTTCTCAACTCTTCAGAAGAGTTCTCAATAATATTTTCAGTTGGTGCATGAGAAATAACATCAATTTTTAATGGAAAAATATGCTCAAAAAATTCAGCATTTTTCGTCTCAATGATTGTGTTACAATCAAGCGCATCACTTTTCAAAATAAGAAATCTATATGCAGCACTGTTTTCAGTATAGCCAATAAACATGCAGTCAGAGGTTTTTGAACCTAATTTCTTTTTCTTAGGGTCAGGCATCATAAACTTAGCAAGACACGCCCCACACTTTCAAATATTTAAGATTAGGCTTATAGTCCTTCGATAATTCATAAGGTGTCTTACCGGTTTTCTTATAAGGAATTATGTTTTGCAAGTGACATGCAGACAAAAAGGCTTCACCCCAAAGATTATCAGGAGCTGATGAACTAACAAGCAACGCATTCATCATTTCTTTTAAAGTTCTATTTTTCCTTTCAGCAACACTATTAGATTCAGGTGAATAAGGAGTAATTTCATGAATTATTCATTATTTTTCACAAAAATCATTAAAAGACATGTATTCACCACCTTTGTCAGATCTAATTCTTTTAATCTTTTTATTAAGTTGATTTTCAACTTCAGCTTTGTACAAAAGAAACACATCAAAGGCTTCATCTTTATTTCTAAGCAAATAAACCCTAGAGAATCTAGAACAATCAAAATAAAGGTAATATAATATTTCTTACCTCCTCTAGTCAAGGTTTGTTTTAAATCACCCAAATCAGAATGAATTAAATTTAATAAGGACAAACCCATTAATAAGCTCCTGAACTTTTACGTTTAATTTTATTAAGCCCCTATTCTTTTATTGCATTTCATTAAGCCCTTTTACTATTTTTTTTATTTTATTAAACCCTTATACAATTATTTTTATAAACATTAAAAACTTTTGAGGGCTATTTTGATAATATCATTTATATTTCAAAAGTCCTTAATGTTTACAAAAATAATTGTATAAGGATTTAATAAAATGGAAATAATAGTATAAGAGTTTAATAAAATAGAAATAATAGTAAAAAGACTTAATAAAATACAATAAAAGAATAGGAGTTCAATAAAATAAAACGTGAAAGTTGAGGGCCAAGTGTTAGGTTTTTCCATTTAATAAATCAGTTTCTCTAGTAACATAATGACGAGTTTTCTTAGTAATTTTGGTTTCAGCACATATTTGGCATTTTTCAAATTTAGTGTTACTAAAACCAGAAATAATACCAGAAGATTGCATTTTATTAATATAGCTAACATTCACGTCTTAATCTAGCATGCCACAAATCAATGGAATCAATCAAGTAAGCAGAAAATCTAGCATTTTCATTTATAACATTGGAAATGTTCAGTACAAAAAGTTCCTGATTACAATAACCCTTTCCCACAAAGACATTATTTTTTGTCATTACAATCTTGTCAGATTCAAATGACACTTTAACTCTAACCTTTAACAAAAGGGATACATAAATCAAATTTGCCCTAATATTAGGCACATGAAGAACATCATTGAGAGCCAAGGTCTTGCCAGATGTGAGCTTGAGAAGAACCTTCCCTTTTCCAAGAACATTTGCAGTTCGAGAATCACCAAGATAAACATGTTCTTCTCCATCTCCTACAGGTGTATAGGAGGAAAATGTATCTTTGTTTGCACAAATATGCCTGATAGCACCAGAGTCCACCACCCATTGATTCACATTGGCCACAAGGTTAGCTTGAGAAATGACAGCAGCAATAATGTCATCTCCTTCAACCAGATTAGCTTTGGGTTTAGAAGAATTGTCATTTCTAGCTCTTTTCCTGCATTGAGGTGCATGGTGACCTGGCTTTCCACAAACAAAACAGTTTCCCTTTTTCTTAAAGGTATTGGAGTTAGCAACCTTGGGTTTGTAATCAGAATTTTGAGATTGGATTTTTTGATCATACATTTTGTTGTGGTGAATCAAGTTTGCTTTGGCAGTCATTCCTTTTGAATTGGCAGCTTTGATTTCCTTGCGATTTGTGTCCTCGATGATGATATGCTTGACCAATTCTTTGAGAGTCAATTGTTTGTGCTTGTGTTTGAGCTGTTGTTTGTAGTCACTCCATGATTGAGGGAGTTTTTCGATGAGCAGTCCAGCCACAAACTCTGCTTGGAGGTTGATATTTTCACCTTTTAAGTCTTCAATCAGCTTGTAGTATTCATTGATCTGCACCTTGATATCCTTGTTTTCAGCCATCTCCCACCTGTAGTAGTTTCCAATAACGAACTTTTGTTTTCCGGCATCTTCAGCAGTGTATTGAGTGGTCATTGAATCCCAGATTTGATTGGCTTCCTTATGTGCACAGTAAACATCAAAAAGATCATTAGAAAGGGTGCTAAGGATGGTGTGTTTACAAACCTTATTCGCATGAACCCATAGCTCGAGTTGTTTGGAAGACGATTCAGTAGGCCTAGGATCTGCCAGCGCAAAGGCTACACCATGCATGTCCAAGACAGAGAAGATGGGCTCCTGCCAGTGTTTGAAATTGTCTCCGTTGAAGACCTCAATTTTGGAGATGTCAGGAAATGGTTTAGCAAAAGAAGGCTGTGAAAGAATAGCCGCAGCAGGAGTGGGCACAACATCAGGCATGGTAGAAGGAGGTAGAGTTGGCGCAGGCGGAGGGGGCAGAGGCCCATCAGAAGAAGGACCGGAGGTGTTATTGAGAGTAGGGTTGTCTATCAGGATACAACAAGTTCTTCTGTGTTATACGCAGGGGGGGATCCACTGATTTCACTACACTTAGGCTTTTGACCCGACTTCCCTGTGCGCGCGAGCCCATTTCTTTCCCTTGACTCTTTACAAACCCAAGAATCCACATTTGATAATAAACTAGTAAAAAACCTTGTAAACAAGCAATGTGGGACATTTTGGTTTTTTGCTTTTTAAAATACAACACATATTTACAACATTGCTGTCATCCGGGACCATCAACTTGTTGAGCATTTGAAGTGACATCAACTTATCTTTTCCTTTTTGTCCAGCTAACCTGTTGATCATGTCTGCTTCAGACTGGTGGATCCAGTTAGCTCCCCTATTGGAATTATCTCTGTTGGTCTGATTTTTACTTATCGAACCTGTTTATAGGCCTGCAGGTTGAAAAAATGGATGATATCATTTCCATGTTAGAAGTAGCCAACTGAAGACTTATTTATGGTGTTGTAGATTGGAATCTAAACAATTTTAATGAAATGGCTGACATGGGCTAGGAATTCCAAATTTCTGAAGTAATGTTTATATTTGATAATTGTTTGTGGTTATTGATGAATATGTACTTAGGAATTTTACACCGAGTGCATTCAGTTCCATATTTTAATCATTTGTATTTACTTAAAATTTATGTTTTAATCATTGATGCACATGTAGGGGGCTTTGGGAGTTACCTCTTTGGAATGAGTGAAACTATTGCCAAACAATCAGCCGACGACAATTTTGATCATAAAAATCCATCAGTAGCTTGGATGATTGGCTTTCTCTTTGTGGTTAGCTTTCTGGGCCTCTTCTCAGTGGTGCCTCTTAGAAAGGTACAGAAATTTGCACATTCTTCTTCTATAGTATTCTTCTTTTGGCTGTCTGTTATAGAATGTTTTTCCAATTTCAATTGATATTTCACATGATCACCTTAATTGGATTCAGATCATGATCATAGATTTCAAATTGACATATCCAAGTGGGACTGCAACTGCTCATCTCATCAACAGCTTCCACACTCCTGCAGGAGCTAGGCTAGCAAAGTAAGCATTGTCATAGCGTTTGTATTTCTTTACTGGATGTGTTCATGTAACCATTTTAAATAAGTCCTTTCATCTCCATTCTGCCATTCTAGGAAGCAAGTGAAAACACTGGGAAAGTTCTTCTCTTTCAGCTTCCTGTGGGGTTTTTTTCAATGGTTCTATACGGCAGGAGATGGTTGTGGATTTGTCAACTTCCCTTCCTTTGGGCTCAAAGCATATAAAAACAAGTAAATATATTATGTGACCTTAAAAAATGTTCTACCTAATGTAAATGTGTTTCTATTGGATGCAAAGAATATATCTATATAAATTCTGGCATAATTATATAAAATACTGTTGCGTCCAGGTTTTACTTTGATTTCTCAGCAACATATGTTGGAGTTGGTATGATTTGCCCATATATAGTCAACATATCAGTGTTGCTTGGGGGAATTCTTTCCTGGGGTCTAATGTGGCCTCTGATAGATACTAGAAAGGGCCATTGGTATTCTGCAGAACTTAGCTCATCTAATCCACATGGTCTTCAAGGTTACAGGGTAAGTTTCTGTTGAAGTAGCAGAATGGCCTTGCACAATTAAAATATGCTTCCCAGGAGGAATTCCATTGTCACTGACTAGCTTATTCAATGAACTCAGATTTTTATTGCCATTGCTATGATCTTGGGCGATGGTCTATACAACTTCTTCAAGGTGCTAAGCCGGACTTTGGGTGCGTTGTTTTTCCAACTTCAAGGACGAAGTGCAAGGAGCAGTCTTCCTGTTGCAGACCATTCTTCTCCTAAGACCACTAAGTTCTCTTATGACGATGAACGCCGGACTCATCTCTTTCTCAAAGATCAAATTCCAACATGGTTTGCTATTGCCTGCTACATTGCAATTGCTGCTGTTTCTACTGCTATTCTTCCACACATCTTTCACCAGCTCAAATGGTATTACATATTGGTCATCTACACATTTGCACCAATTTTAGCATTCTGTAATGCTTATGGGTGTGGACTCACTGATTGGTCCCTTGCGTCCACCTATGGGAAACTTGCTATTTTTACAATCGGCGCATGGGCTGGTGCCTCACATGGTGGAGTTATTGCAGGACTTGCAGCTTGTGGAGTCATGATGAACATCGTCTCCACAGCCTCTGACCTAACTCAGGATTTTAAGACAGGTTACTTAACCCTGTCTTCACCACGGTCAATGTTTGTGAGCCAAGTAATTGGCACTGCAATGGGCTGCATAATTTCCCCTTGCGTCTTTTGGCTCTTCTACAAAGCCTTTGATGATCTTGGGCAGCCTGGAAGTGAATACCCTTCTCCTAATGCTGTTATTTACAGGAATATGGCCATATTGGGCGTACAAGGCTTCTCAGCTCTGCCAAAGAATTGCCTCTTGCTCTGTTACATCTTTTTTGGTGCAGCCATTCTGATAAATGTGATCAAAGATACACTGGGTAAGAAATGGGCAAGATTCATACCTCTCCCAATGGCAATGGCCATACCCTTCTATTTGGGGCCATACTTCGCCATTGACATGTGTTTAGGAAGCTTGATTCTATTTGTGTGGGAAAAGATCAATAAGACAAAGGCAGATGCTTTTGGCCCAGCAGTGGCATCCGGTTTGATTTGCGGGGATGGAATATGGACTTTACCCAGTTCAATACTTGCTCTAGCAGGAGTTAAGCCACCCATTTGCATGAAGTTCTTGTCAAGGGGAACAAATAGCAAGGTTGATACATTCTTAGGGTCAAAAGGCTGAAGGTAAGCTTGTAGTTCTTTCTGAACTTTAGGGTTATGAAATGTACATGTATACCAAGTTTCACTCTACTCTGGCATGAAAGTGGTCTTTTCTTCATTTCTGCTACAGCAGCACCTTATGCATCGTTGAGGGCTTGTTGAGTCAGAAATGAGTGGAGAAAAGACATATACATGCTTCTTTTCTGTTACTTCTTTTCCCTTATTGTGCTTCTAAAATTACAAATTTACAATATGTCTGTATTTTGCTTGTTTTATTAATGTGCTATAAGTGGAGTAATCTTAACTGTTAAATTCAAAATTAAGATAGAATAAATATAATAGATAATGTTGTAGTAATCCTAACTGTTAAATTCAAAATTAGTAATAGATATTTAATCAAAAATTAATTTTCAACTTTCATAATTCGTTTTCAAACATTACATATCATGTTTGTTTAATTATGAGATCCCAAATTTTTTTTGACATCAATCTTTTATGCCTTGAAATATCTCAAATTCTTGTTTAAAAAAACAAAAAAAAATCTCATTTCTTATCTAAGCATGTATTTACGCAGACTTTTTGTTTCAGTAGTTTTCTTTTATGTGACTGCACCTAATTAAAGTTTTTATAAAATCTACAAAAAAAATCTATGCTATAAACGTTTATAATAATTAAATAGTGTAAAAAAATGAAATCTTATTTTTTTTAAAGGCTTATTGGTGTGTAAAAAATTTAAACATTTGCAACATTTTGTAATTTTATCCAAATTTTTTAATTTTGACAAAAATATTGAGATATTATCAATTATTAACAATTTTAACACAAATAGTCATTTGGTTAAAACTAAATAGAAGATGTTGATGTAGCATCTGTAAAAATATCAAATTTACTCTTCAAGTTATAAAATTTATGAAAACATATTAGTATAAAAAGTTTAAATATTTGCAACTTTTGAGAATTTTTTTTTTTTTTAATTTTCATAAAAATATTTCACCATCTGGTCAAATTTAAATAAAAGTGCTAAAGGGAATTAAATTTACATGTGATAAATTTCTATATTTATGAATATTTGTTATTGTAAAGTTAGGTATTTTTAATGGGTTTCAAAAAAATAATTGTCAAATAATTAAAAATTCAAATTATTTAGAGAAATAATTTTTTATTAACTATATTTTTAATTTTAAAATTATTTTAATGACAATCATTTTAAAATTAACAATTTATCAACGGTAATTTTTTTAATTATTCTATTATTGTGTCATTATCTTTTATTTAAATTTAAATAAAGTGCATTAAAATTGATTAAATTTTCAAAATTAAATATTAAAATTTTCAAAAATTATGATTCTACTTGTGACACCCCTTCCCACCGGCACCCACGTCAGACAGATTTTCAACTCAGACTGTCCAACACAGAATAACAATGTGGAAATGTATCACTTCTAATAAGGAACCTAAGAACTATCTAGATGGACTGGTTTGATAAACGAGATAAATATCATTTATATCGCTCGAATATAACTTATAACATATCCATTGAGGTTATTTGCTAATATGGTATATTGATCATTGCTTAATAAAAATACTAAACTTGTATACATATATTCACCAAACATCACAAATACAGATAGCAAAATTATATATATACAAACTATCCAATAATACACAGATACTGAAAAATATAATATACATACATATACAAAATAATATACATGATCAGTGTTTAGCGGTGAGGGAAAAAAACTAGAGAAAAGGGGCTAACAAAAATATATATAACAAGATACAATAAAAAGGATCAAGCCCTATCAAATCTCTAGAGAAGATAGACTAACTACCCTAGGAGATGCTACCCATATATTTACCCAAAAATAGTAGCAAAAATTCTAAACCTCAACCCTCTACCGGCAAAAAAGGGTCATAGCGTCAGCAGCGTTTGCAACAGTTAAGTCTAAGTCATAGTGAGCCGGACTCCAACCTGTGTCTCATAGACAACGGAAATGACTGTCAGACAATCGTCCGAAAAGTCATTTCTGATCGTACTAGTGTGGTAGTCAGTGGCTATGGGGTCTACAGAAACTCGAAAAGAAAGCTCAGCATCGGGATCATGTCTAATATAATACAAGACTATCATCTCATCTCTATGTATGTCAAGAGACTGGGCTACCCACATGATCGCCATTATTACTTTACAGATATGTACAAAAGCTAAGCTGAAAACAAAATAATTTTACAAAAGAGAGTGGTTAGTATTTCTATATTAAACACTCAGTGAATGAACTAAATTAAACACTCTCGATAACTAAAATAATAATATTTCAAATGACAATAAAAATAATATAAAATCAATCAACGTAAATAGTTAAACAATAACTGTAAATTAAAGAGTCAAATAACGATTATTTAAATCAAATAAATCAAGTCACATTTGATTCCTTTAAACAACATAGTCAAATCATAAATGACTCTTAATAACTGTATATAATTAGATTACTATCAATATAATGGGTACTAATCAGTACATTAAAGGTTCGGGCTAAGTATGCATACCATAATCATAAATCACACAAGTCGCCAAAAGGCTTATCACTGTATCCCAGATACAGTAAATAACATGAGCCGCTGTGTCCCAGATATAGTTTTACGTCTCACTAAACCCTGTCGTGCCCTGGGCACTGTCTTACTGTAATCCTTTAATAATCAAATACTCAAATCATTCAAATATCATCATGTTTCAAATCAATCTTGGTCATAGCCAAACAAAACACTATAAACATATCTCAGTATTCAAATTCAATTCAGAAATAAGTTTTTCTTCTAAAATTGACTGAGAAAATGCTCAAAATCACACAGGGGCGTCGCCTGATCAACAGAGGGGCGCCGCCCTCAGCCACAAGGGTGCCGCCTCTGCTCTATAGAGGCGCACACCTTTGTGCCTCAGAGGCATCACCTTCTTCAGGTAGAGGCGTCGCCTTTAATGGGCAAAGGCACCGCCTCATGGGCCTCAATGGGCTGAGGCATCACCTTTAATGGGCAAAGGCACCGCCTCATGGGCCACAATGGGCTGAGGCGCCGCCTCTATTATAGAGGCATCGCCTCCCTGTCCAAAACCAACAGATATAACTTTAAATTTTCAAAATAAACCGAATCAAAATCAATTTCAATCAATCTAATAATTCATTAATCAAAACAATGATTCAATAAAAGAAAATTATGGGATTCTGAAGAAGATGATTCACTCACCTACGTCGTTGGCTCCTTCCCTCTCCTTTTAACCCCGGTGTCGCTTCTCAGAAGAACAACAAAGCTTCGTTAATTTTCTTTCTTTTCTCTCCGCCTTACTTTGTTTTTCCTTTCTTTTTTGCTTTTCTTTTCTTTTGCTTTTCTTTCCTTGCTTTGTAGAAGGCAGTGAGTGAGTCACCCTTATCACTGCTCTGCATGTAGCATGTCTCTTAGTAATTATTTTTTTTATTTGATAATTTGGGCGGTTAATGCTAAATTACCAATAAGTCCTTGAACTTAATTATTTTTAATTAAGTCCTTCAAATCAAACTTATTTTCTATAAAATCTAGTCCTAACTAAATATAATATTAAACATTCAGGTACGGACCCAATAATTCTTCCCCACTTAAAAAATTTCATCCTCGAAATTGGAGAATGCTAATATCCTCAACTAGCTTATGATACGAATAATTACGGGTATTGATGTCGCATATCTTCCTCACGTTCTCACGTGGCTTCATCACGAGGATGATTTCCCCACAATACTTTAACTAGTGGAACAATCTTGTTACACAGTATTTTATGATCTTTGGCTATAATTGATACTGGTTCTTCTTTGTAGATTAAATTTTCCTTTAGTTCCACTGGTTATTCTCGTAGTACGTGCAAAGGATCACTTTTGTACCTTTTTAGCATTGATACGTGAAAAACATCATGGATTCCAGACAAATTTAGAGGTAGCACTAATCGATAAGCTACTAGCCCAATGCGTTCTATTACTTCGTACGGTCCTATGAATCTCGGGCTTAGCTTGTCGTGCTTGCCAAAAATCAGCACTCTTTTCCACGGAGATATTTTTAAAAATACCTTCTCTCCCACATTATACTCAATGTTGGCTCGTTTCAAGTTAGCATAACTTCTTTGTCTATCCTGAGCCATTTTCAGGTTCGTTTGAACTATGCGGAGATTTTTGATGGTCATTTGTACCAATTCCGGTCCTAACAGTTTCCTCTCTCCAGCTTCTTCCTAACAAATGGGGGTTCTACATTTTCTCCCATACAACGCTTCGAATGGTGCCATATCTATGCTACTCTAGTAGCTGTTGTTATAAGCGAATTCCATTAATGGCATTTGATTATCACAATTACCTCCAAATTCCAATGCACTTGCTCTGAGCATATCTTCTAAAATTTGGGTAGTACATTCTGATTGACGTCCATTTGTAGATGAAAAGCTGTACTAAATTTTAATTTAGTACCTAATGCTTCTTGCAGACTCGACAAAAAATGTGAAGTAAATCTTGGATCTCAATTTGACACGATCGACACTAGAGCTCCATGCAATCTCACGATCTCTTTTACATACAATTCTGCTAGCTTGTTCAAATTATAGTTGGTTTTGATCGGTAAAAAATATGCCGATTTCGTTAATCGATCCACGATCACCCAAATAGCATCACGTCCTTGTTGGGTTCTTGGCAAACCTACCACAAAATCCATTATGATATGTTCCCACTTCCATTCCGGAATCGGCAAAGATTACAATAATCCTACGGGATGTTTGTGTTCAGCCTTCACTTGCTGACACGTCAAACATTTAGATACGAACTCCACGATACCGCTTTTCATTCCTTTCCACTAATAATTTTCCTTCAATGTCCTATACATCTTTTTCCTTCCTGGATGTATAACATACACCAAATAATATGCCTCTTCCATTATTTCTCATCTTAACTCTTCTACATTTGGCACATACAGTCAATTTTTTAACTTAAAAACTCCCTTTTCATTGCAACTTAATTCCTTTACCTTTCTATTTTTAGCATCTTTACGCAGCCTTTTTGCTTCCTCATCCACTTGTTATGCTGCCTCAATTCTTTCTATCAAGATCGGCCTCACCTTTAAAGTAGCTAACACTTCACTGGAGGAATCTACCTCAACTTCAACATTTAACTTCCTCAATTCAATCAATAGTGGCATTCTAGCCATGCGAATATAATATGAATTTCTGCCCAATTTTTAGCTCAGTGCGTCCGCAACCACATTAGCTTTTCCTAGATGGTATTCGATTGTGTAATCCTAATCTTTCAATAACTCCACCCAACATCTCTATCTTAAGTTTAACTCCTTCTGAGTTAAAATGTATTTCAGGCTCTTTTGGTTCGTGAATATTTGACAGGTAAATCCATACAAATAATGTCTCTACATCTTCAATGCGAACACTACTACTACTAATTCTAGGTCATATGTAGGATAGTTCTATTCATGCGGCCTTAATTGCCTTGATGCATACACTATAATTTTTCCATCTTGCATCAATACGCAACTAAGTCTTTGCTTTGAGGCATCACTATAGACCACATAATGACCTCCTTCAATAGGTAACATCAATATTGGTGCCGTAACCAATTTCTCTTTTAAAACTTTAAAACTTCATTGACATTCTGAATTCCACATAAATTTGACATTCTTCCTCAGCAACTTTGTTAATGGTGATGTGATAATTAAAAAATCTTGTACGAATCGTCGATAGTAAGCTGCCAATCCTAGGAAACTTCGTATTTCTGTTACATTTCTTGGTGGCTCCCAATTAACAATTACTGTAATTTTGCTGTGGTCCATGTACACTCCTTCAGTTGATATTACGTGTCCAAGAAATGCAATTTTTTCTAACAAAAAATTGCATTTGCTAAACTTCATGTAAAGCTGTTTAAATTTTAAAATCTCCAATATCATCCTCAAATGTCCTTCATGTTCCTCATTTGACTTCGAGTACACCAAAATATCGTCAATGAACACGATCACGAACTTATCCAAGTATTGTTTGAATACGTAATTCATTAGATCCATAAATTTAGCTGGTGCATTTGTAAGTCCGAACGGCATAACTAATAATTCATAATGTCCATACCTTATTTTGAACGTAGTCTTGGATATGTCGGATTCATTGATTCTCAACTAGTGATAACCAGAACACAAATCGATCTTTGAAAACACTTTCTCTCCTTACAGTTGATCAAATAAATCCTCTATCCTCGATAAAGGATATTTGTTCCGGATTGTGACCTTATTTAGCTGTTTATAGTCTATATACAGTCGAAGAGATCCATCCTTCTTCTTTAAGAAAAATACGGGTACACCTCAAGGTGAAAAGCTCGGTCGGATAAATCCCTTATCCAATAGCTCTTGCAATTGTGTCTTCAATCCGCTAGAGCCATCCTATATGGAGATTGCGATATAAGAGCTGTTCCAGGTTTGAGTTTGATTTTAAACTCAATCTCCCTCTCTAGTGGTAGTCTTGGCAAATCTTCGGGAAATACGTCCTGGAACTTGTTTACCACCGGTAGTTCTTTTAATTTCACTACTTCTTTCTGATCTTCGATCACTAAGGCTAGATAGGTTTCATATCCTTTTCTTAGATATTTCTCAACCTTCATCATTGAGATTATCTTAATAGGAGTCTTCCTATCTCCTCCGATAAATACTATCTTCTTTCCATCTTCTCCTTCCAATTCTACTTGCCTTTTAAAGCAATTTATATTAGCTCGGTAATGGCTCAAGCTGTTATATTCCTACTGTAACACCCATATTTTAGAATACAATGTTTATGTATTATGAATACATGACATATAGAGTCCCATTATGGTTTATGTCTATATATGGGAATGAGTATATGGTAGAGAGGGACTTAATTATAAAGATAATTGGGAGTCAATTATCACAATTAGAAAGTTATGGAGTATAGTGTCATATGTCTATTTCATTAAGGGGCTTATATGTAATTGTGTTGATATTTGATGGTTATATTATTAGTATTATTATATTGTGTGTTATTGTGATAAATTGGCATTTATTATAGTTGTTGGGTATTTAATATTAAGGAGACATAGGGGTAAACAATTGTTGGCTTTTGATTGGTTAGTAATTATGTGTTTATGTGTATATTATATTGTATGTGTTGTTAAGGGGAGAGTGCAGAGATTTGAAAGAGAAGAGAAGAGAGAATTCTTGAGTGATTTTGGAATGTGGTGATCTTGTTGAAGCTAGGATTTGGGAGGCATTTGAGGGTCGATATCAATTGAAGCATCAATTTGGTAAGCTTCATAGGGGTAAACAATTGTTGGCTTTTGATTGGTTAGTAATTATATGTGTTTATGTGTATATTATATTGTATGTGTTGTTAAGGGGAGAGTGTAGAGATTTGAAAGAGAAGAGAAGAGAGAATTCTTATGTGATTTTGGAATGTGGTGATCTTGTTGGAGCTAGGATTTGGGAGGCATTTGAGGGTCTATATCAATTGAAGCATCAATTTGGTAAGCTTCCATTATGTTTTGAGTGAATTAGTTAAGTTGTGTTGGTTGTCATTTTCATGTTCTGCCTCTTTATTTTTTAGTCCTCTTTCCATGGCCATATCTTGAGATTCACAGCTCTGATTTGTGCAAGGTTAGACTCCCTGGAAACTTCAGAGAGTCTTTTATATTTTCTATGTTTTGAGTTTTGATTGATTTTGTGGTTAAGTAGGGAAAATAGGGCCGGACATTTTATTGCTCCTGTAAGTGCCCTGCTTTGCCCAAATGAATTATAAAATCCATAATTTATTCTCTACTCATCCTAATTAAGTAATTCTAATTGGAATTGGTTGTAGACATATAATCCTAGCTTTGGTAACAATTTGGGGGTTATTGGATTTGTATGTGAATCTCCAGGTCATGTTGAATTTGGAGCATTTAAGGGAACTTTGTGAACTTAGGGTGAATTGCTATGCTTGTTTATGAATTTGATGGATGATTGTATGTAGGAGTTGACAAAGGAAAGAAAAGCACTCAATATTAAAGGAAATGCTCTTTTTGAAGAGGAAGCAACTACAGGTAAGTAACTATATATACATGTTGTGTATATATACTTAGCCTATATGCTTAATAGAATGTATTCCTATATTGGAATTGATTGAATATACATATGATTAGTGCAATAATGTGGAATGAGTTATACCCTTTTGTGAATTGGTAATATGGTGAGAAAGCTAGTAAATGATGATGTATATGTATGGTGTAGTAAACAACACAAGTATGTTGAATTTTGAGAATGAGCTTTTGATTGAATATTGATGAATAGTGATTATATTGACATATTCAAATGCAATTGATTGGAATGTATTGTGTTATATTGGTTGTGTTATATTTCACTTGAAAGTGGAATATATAAGGAATTGTGAGAATGTGTGATAATGGGACTGAGCCGGGCAGATAGTCCACGCTGAATATGTGAAATGGGCAAGCTGAGCCGGATTTATAGCTACCCATAAAAGATATGTGAGAATGAAATTGAGCCGGGCGGATAGTCTCACTTAATGGCCATTTGAATGTGATTAGATTGTGAGGAAAATAGCTATGAAGCTAAGTGTGAGGTTATAGGTGAGGAATGTCATATGAATACTGACTCATGCATTGAATATACATTCCTTTACCATTGTGCTTATGAATGAGTTTGAGTGTGTAATGGAATGTTCGAATATTAATGATGGATGTGGATGCTCTTTATTTATGAATGATTGATATTATGTGTTAAAGGATGCTTTGAAGTGGATTAATATGCTTAGAATATATTGTTGGGGGAAATATTATTATGTTTTGATGAAGAATCATGTGCTTTGACATTACTAGTCATTTCAAGGGCATTTTCGTTAATCCATATAAATGATGTTAGTAATAGTACTCTAGGCCTATTGTATGGATATGGTATTTTGACTATTTATGAGAATTTATTATTATGATGATTTGCATGTTTATTATATAATAATGTCCTTGAATAATACTATTAATTATTCTAAATGTCCCTGATCGGTTATTGTTATGGGAATAACAATGAATTAAGATTAGTATAAAGTTTGATTGATATTCATGGGATGAATATGTGTATGAGATACAAATCAAATTTATATGTATTTATTGAGAAC
>CATIWO010055980.1:0-18259 GCA_949673435.1 Macaranga tanarius | reverse complement strand
AATTAAAATCTCAAAAATTAAAATAAAAGACATTATAGAATGATGACAAATTAATTAAGAGTAATAGCTATGGAGGGCCAATATTGGAAGACCCACAGGTGGACGTATTAAGAAAGGGTTTGTGCATGGCATCGACCTTATTGGCAGCCATTAATCCCACTACTTTTAACTAAGTCATGTGTACTTGTTGGCCACTTAAGCATTGAAAATAAAAAAGAAAGAAAAGTGATTTTCGAGACAAGAAGGCATGTTTTAATTGATTCATTTTGTGGGTTCTAATTGTTTATTTTTTAAATTCCTTGTTAATATATATCCTTTACACAAATAATAATAATGTAGGATGAGTTCAAGTTCAACTAATCTTAAAAGCAGCACACACTATTAACTTATCTCTATATATATACAAATTTTGTTTTAGAGATTTTATTTAAATTATATTATTATTAAGAGACAATCTTCAAGGTTCTTTTTGCATTCCAATGGCTTTTTTTTTTTTTTTTTTTTTCCTTCAATTAATTTATTTTTAATATATATATAACTTTTTCTTTTGTGCTTCAATTTTTCCCCATCCTCTTCCTCAGTTGCCTTTTCCATAACCCAAAAGAATAAAAGAAAGTAACTTCCTCACTTCCATATTAACAAGGGCCATGCTTTTTTTTTTTTTTTTTGATAATTAGGACTTTACAATTGCCCCCTGATCTTTTAAATATAATTAAAACTTTACAATTAGGTTTTGAAAAGTTTTTAAAATAATTTTGTTAAAGCATCAACTCCAATAAATTACATTGGTATTGAAAAACTTTTACCTATTCTAAAAATATATACATAACTTTAACTGCACACATGATTTATACAGAATGTGAACAAGAATTTTTTAAAAACTAATTTTTAATTTTTGTTCATGTAAGTGCCATATGATAGACGAGTGAACATATTTTAAGACATCATCTGCTTCTTAAAAGTTTTAAAATTCTAAAATCAAAATTTGAAGGCTTCTTCTTCAAATCAATATTATTTCAATGTAATTTTTTCTCGAACTTTTTTTTATCAATCAACCAAAAAAAGACAAAATTTCTGAAATTTTTCAACTGTATTTTTTTTTCACTTCAAAAGAAAAATAAAAGGAAAAAAATTATATACATTGGGAGGAACATCAAAAAAATTCAAACTTTTTAATTAAAAATTCAAGGCTCTTTGGTTGGGATGGTCTTATCAGAACTTGTGGATTATATATACATACACATTCATTTCTTTCTGACAAGACAAGCATAAGGCCATGGTGATCAAAACACAAAAATTAATGTGTGTTATTTTAATGTTTTTTAGTTAGGAATTGATGTAATTTTTAATTAACTTGGTTTTGTTTTTCTGTTTACCTGCTTTTGCTTCATGTTTTGCATAAAATTAATATTTGTTTAATTTTTTTTAATTGGATTTTGGATACAAACACATATAATAGTACTGATACATATATAAGACATGAGATCGAATCTCGTAACTGGTCGGTAATGTCACTTGTTACTATTAAAAAAAATCTAAAATGAATTCACTATGCCAATTATATAATCTTTTGAGTTAAATAATGCCTTTTGAACTAACAATAAAGATTAAACTATTTAGAGATATATTTTCTATTTCTTTTCTAAATAGTTCAATACTTTCTATTTACCAATAGATTAAACTATTTAAAAATATACATGCAAATGAGGCATAGATCAATTGGTCTACTCTAAAATTTTCATTATCTTATCAATTATGTCTGTAAGGAAGCTAGTGGCATCTACTAACACTAATAACTAATACATCGTAATCCTATAAAATACTGACAAACAACACTGGGCAAAAAATATTTAAAAATATATGATTTTTTTAAAGTGATAGTGTCAATAATAAACCTCAATATAGAGTTTGTTTGGTTTAACTGTTTATATCTGTTGATAGTTGACAGCTGTTATAGTTAGCTGATGACTGAAAAATATGAACTATTTGGTGAAATTTTATTAGCTGTTGTTGCTAGAATGCCAAATAACTATTAAGAGTATAAATTATTTTAAAATATAATTTAATACATCTTTTATAATTTTTTAAATTATGCAAATCATTTAAAAAAGTCTATAGTAATAAATAATAATTCATTATCTTTAATTTATATATTATTAAAATTATTAAAATAAACTATTCAAAAATTAGCTTTAAAATATAAATCTTATTAGTACAAATTTTTAACAAAAGTTACAGATATCAATATTATAATTATTTAATTGCCAACTATAATTTAAAATAACATTTATTTTATTATAAACTATAAAATATAATTATATGCATTTAATTTAATAAAAGTTAGTTGTTATTAGTTATTTTAATAAGAATAATATATATAGTTCAAATAAAAAATAAATTTATATTAACTATCAGCTGCTTAGAAAAATTTTAAAATGAAGTTGATTGAATTTGTAACTACTTTATATAAAACAATTATCATCCGCCGATTTAACCAAATATTTAAAATTTAGTTGATTGCCAGAAACCTCTATCAACTATATAAATCTGAATCAAACACCCCATAATATTTGAACTCTCAAATAAATATCTATTTTTTATTAAAAAAATCAAATAACAATATGAAAATATTGGTCAACTTTGTAACTAAAGATAATTTTCTATAAAATATATAACAGAGGATAATATTTTCTTTTTCTAAAATAGATGACAATTATATCTAGTGTAAATTTTATATAAATTTAACGTACACTGAACCAAAAATGTGTAATAATTTGATAAACTTTAGTATATTCAAATTATATTATTTTTGTTTTATTTTGCATATTTTCCACATTGTAAATACCAAGTATTCTAATAAGATATACGTACTATAGTTATTCAATTTATATTTATGTATAGTATAAAAAGTAAAATAAGTTTTAATTTTAAAGTTTTCAACTAATATAGTAAATTTTATAAACAAAACTACTCTTATTATAACGTACAAATATCAATTGATTAGGTCTCTCGTAATTATATATATATATATATATATATATATATATATATATATATATATAATTATATATATTCAAGCAGTTACAGTATGTAGAAATAGAAACAATTAAACATGGCAACCCCACAACTTTAATGGGTGTGTATGAAGAATGATTATATACAGTTGAAAGTAGGGGTGGCCACGGTTCATGAACCAGCCGGTTTCGGTTCGGTCTAAGGTGGAACTGAACTGGAACTGGCTTAATTTCGGTTTTGGGCCGGTTTTGAACCGGTCGGTTCTGGTTTACGATTTTAGTTCGGTTTTTACGCACTGTAAAAAAATTATATTATTTTAGAAAAAAAAAATATATCACGAGTAAGAGAAAATTATGTAGAATTTTATAAAGAGTTGTAACTTGCATTTTTTGAATTTTTGACATAATTTATTTTTTTTTCATAAAATGAACCAGAACCAGTCGGTTCAGAACCTAAACCGGCCGGTGTTGAACCGAAACCGCCGGTTCACGGTTCCAGAATGGTGGAACCGGCCCTAAACCGGTCCCACCCTCGGTTCAGGGCCGGTTCAGCCCGGTTCCGAATTTGACCGATTCCGATTCCGGATTTGACTGGGCCGGTTTCGGTTCGATTCCAGGCTGAAACCGGCCCGTGGCCACCCCTAGTTGAAAGTGCAATACATGTTCATTTTATACACTGCACATCCAACCTGTATTCTAATAATAGGGTTTTATTTTTTAGTACATAATCTGTAATTCTAATGTTTTCTATTCTTTTCTATAGATTTTGCAATTTTATTGCTATTTTGCCCATACAAATTTATCCACCGGCTCCCTTTTCTTTAATGGCCTCGGTGGTTTTATGATTTTTATATCATTACATTATTGTTGTAATATATTCTTTTACCTACTATTATCATGCTTGTATATATTTTCTGAATATTAATTAGAAAAATATTTTTTTGACAAAAAAATTATAAAAAAATTATGAGATTTGAATTAGACACATAATAATTTTCATTAATATTTACAGCTTAAAAAATTATATTTTAAGTTTTATATGAAGTAAATGATAAGAACAATATTAATAATAATATTATTAATTTATATATATGAAAAATTCATATCAAATTGAACACATGACTTATGGGTTGAGATTTACATCATGAAAACTATAATGATAATGAAGTAAGTTTTTTGATAATGGTTTGTTGAACCAAAACATGTTTATATACTTGATTAATTGTTTCATTAATTGGATTTGTCACTTATTTGGAAACCTAATGAAAATGATAACTGTCATTTAGAAGTGTTTGCACCATACTTTTGATTTGATTGAAATCTATATTTACATATGACTATCCCAAAATAATTAATTGATTAATTATTAATTAATTTCAATTGGGATGACAGAAGATAATGATATAGTAGAAGAACTATTTACAGTGATGGATAGACAGTTATTAGAGGGAGATAGAAACGTGACTTAATGGAATTCTAGTGGGAGAGTTATTGCTGAGCAGAGAAGTTGAAGAAAAAATGTGAAGAGGTAGTGGAATAGTTGGCAGTTATAGAAGGAGTCACTGCATGATGGAGAAACAGATTACGTAAAGAATGGAGCAAGTGGAGCTTAAAGAACCATTACTTGGTGGAGATATTTAGTGGGGGAGTTACTGCTAAGTGAAGCATCAAGTGAAAAATTTGAAAGAGAAACATGAAGAGTGGAGAAGTAGAGTTGTCTAGTTGGGAAACCTCTGCTTAGTGGGAACGTGCATAATGGGGAACTAAGGAGCAGTTATTATGAAGATTGGTAAATATAGCTTTTCTTCCTACAAACAGATGACACAGCCAATCATCTTACAAACATCTCAAAACACAAAGTTTTAATAACAATCTTCAATTAGCTTTTCTTTTTTTTTTTTTTTTTTAATATCATTTATATGTTCTCATTCATTCAAACACTGTTGATAAATTAGTTTCTTTTTATTTCAATGAAGTTCTCTAGTTTTCTACGATTCTCCAGTTTTCGATTACAATTTGTTTAAATCTTTAACTTTTATTTCATTTATTGGCACTTTCAACATTAAACTTTACTATCAATTATTTGCAGCTAGTTTAGAAACCCAAGTAAGTTTAGGTCCTTTAACTTATCGCTTGATAGAAGTTAGACTCTCAAGGTCGGTAATCTTAAAGTATCTGGCACGCTCGATAATCTATTGTTAAAAGGGCCAGAGACCAACAAGAAGTATTTGTAGTGATTAATATATAAAAAATGAAAAAAAAAATATAATACATGGGTGATTTTTAAATTAGATACATTCTATTAATTCGTTTTTCTGAATTATAAATTAATTATTGAAAAATATTAATTTACTAAAATACAATTTACTAATATTTTTAAAATATTTAAAAATAAAAATATTTAAGTATTTAAATTAATTAAAAATATATTTATAAAATATATTTTGAATAAATTAAAAATGTTAAAATAGTTAATTTATAAATTGAAATGTAACAAGTTGGTAATAATTTAAGTAAAAATAAAAAATTAAAGTCCATAAAATAGAAAATCAAAGATATATCTAAAAAAACTCCACTATTATAGAATAATTGTTTTTGAAAAAATATAATTATTAATTTATTATTGTAAATAAAAAGGGTCGTTATTATTCCTCGGGATTGTAGTGCACGTGTCCAATAATAAAAAAATAAATAAATATAACCGCACTGACGCTTTGGTCCCTCGGTCCTGATGCTGACACGCCGCACGAGTGCAATATTTTAGTCATTTTATTTTTTAACACATATCAATGTGGGTCCTACTAAGCTAATGCCACGTCACTACCAAGTGGAGAAGCAAAGAAAACGATAAATTAGGAGTCATGAATCATAATTTAATTAAATTAAATTAAACACCTTGTTTTTAAAAAAATTAAAATTATTTTTGGACTGACATTATAACGTGTATATACTATAGTATATGGAGAAAGCCAATAAAGAAAAAAAAAAATCAGTAAGGACTAAGAAACTTACAAGACTGTGGTCAAAATAATCTTTGCATTGTTTGTAAATTAATTTACCATTGTTATTTTTTTATTCAAATAATTTTTTGCCTCTAAATTAAAAGATTAATTAACCAAACTTTAATTAGTTTTTATATATGACTTTAATGATAGGAGGAAGCTTCTTGTATGATTAGCATGGTTATTATTATTATATTATGTTTACTCTTAAGTGTAATTTTTTAAGATGGGTATAAAAGTGTATTTCACATTTAGACCATATAATAAAAAATTATTGTATTAATATTGGCATTAAAAGTTAATTAATAGTGATATATTTCGAAATAAATTTTAACTATTTCTCAAATTAATTATTATATAGTTAAGCCTCATTTGATCAGAAATAAAGAAAAATAATAAAAAATTTATTTTTAGCCTGCATTGTGATGATTTTTTTAAATAATTAATTGCTATAACCCTTTAATAGTAAAGAAAGTAAATTTTCCATTAAATATTATTTTTTAGAATATGTGTTATTATAAAGTAAATGATATTTAAGTGATAATAATATTAGTTTTTAGAATACTACTACAACAACAACAACAACAATGATCACCACTATAGGTACTTTTAATATGTAGCATGCACTTAACCTAGGCAGGTAGTTTAATGATAAAATCACAATTAGGAACATGCATAAGCTCATATTTTAAGTTTTGATTGCTTGCATTACAAGATAATAAAAGAAACTCTTTAAGTCTTTGCTTATAATGCATTCTTATTGATATATATTTAGTTTAATTTTATTTTCAAGAAATTAAGGAAATGACTTAATATTTGGTTCGCACTACAACTAGATGATTACTAATTTACTTTCTACTATCCATTATAGGAAATTAAATTTACTAAAATAAATTTCAAAAGTGAATTACATTTAAACTTGAAGGGTTAATTAGCAATCTAAACTTTGTGTAAATCAAACAAATTCGTCCTGTAATTATCAAACATGCATGTTCTATCATATTGTAATTTTGGACCAAGATAATATTATAAATATACAATACAAATAAAAGTTTCATATAATTTAATTGAATGAATAAGCGATTAGGTAGATGCAACGAAAAAACAAAACAAATCCAAAACAAGGAATCAAAAGAGTGGAAACCACACAAGTTCTCATAAATAAATAAATATATATATATATACATATAAATGAATAAAATTAATTAGGCACTTGTGTCGTTTTGAAAGATAGCATAATTAATTTAATTAATATATGTATATATAGAGATGGAATTTATTTGCTTTAATTTGGCTCTCAAAAGACCAGTCAAGCCGACAAGCCTTTGTTTCTTATATAAATGGGTCCATTTGCACGTGTGGTGGATCATTACAACATATCTATCTATCTCAATATATACATGCATATTAATTGATTCAATTTTTTTCTTTTCAATCTAGAAGATCACTAAATTGATACCCAATCTATTTGTTTATATAATCACATAATATTTTTTTGAAATTAATAAAACACATAAACACACGTACATTGGGTCAGAAATATGACACACTTATTTATAAAACTATGACAATTTTATAAAAGTGTACTAATCCATATAACCAAAACACACATACTGTACAACCAATGTGGAATCCCGAACTACCTATATATAATCACATAATTAGTCTCTTCAATATCAGGCATAATTATGATGTCTTTATCTCATCTTTTCTGTGTATATATATCTCCAACTTGATGATGCAAATTTATACTATTGCTTCAATTTTTTTTTTAATTTGAATGAACAATTTATTAATTAAGATATCATTCTCCATGAGGGTTTTTTTGTGTTGACCATAAATGATCTCCAGCTAGCTATATATATTATACTTCTTTGAATTAATTCTGAGATGCATTACTTAAATAATTGAAGTTGAATTCAGAGAAATTGGTTTATATATATATCATTATAAATTTGTAATGCGACGGTGGTTATAAAATAGTTACAAATTTGTAATGAATTATTTATTTTTGTTACAAAAACTTTATGACGAATGAAATTGTAATAGAAAATATCTTTTTACAAATCTATTATTAATTTTTTAAATGGATTTATAACAGATTCGTTTGTTTCTAAATAGAAATTTTTTTATAATATGTATTGTTATTGGTCACTCTTAAAAACTATAAAATTTTCAATCAGTATCAAACGTATTTTAACTGTTCAATAAACATTGATAAATTTTATAAAGTCTTTCAATTGGTGCATGCCTATTCATATCTTCACAAATATAAATATTTATTTTATTATTTTTTTAAAAAATAATATTTAAAATATTACGCTTTTTGTGCTTATTAAAACTTATGTTATTATAAGAAATTTAATTTATGTATTATAAGTTGATTTAATTACTAATGGAAGCTTAATAAAATGCATGTAGATATACGTAGAAGGAGCCTATAAAAATTAAAAGTTAAAGCAAGTGAGAACTATATCTTTCTTTATGTAACTTGTGTGATAAATATACTAATTAACTAATCATTTGTGTTGCATATATTTTTGATCTCAACCATGTTCAAAAAGTGACTTATAAACTAACTACAGACCATAGCCAATTAGACAATTAATTATGATATAATTAACTTATTGTGATCAATTAACACATGCACTCTTCTCTTAATTACTAATTAGATGTTGAAACATCAATTTAGACACCGACAATACAAATGAGGACGAAAATGATATTGCTTTATGATTGAGAAACATAACTAGAAACCTTCATTTTCAGTACCAATAAATGTATATATATTTTAAAATAATATTCAAATTAAATTATACACATAGCTAGTTTAAAAAGCATGGTGTGTGACAATTTTTACAAAATGTATATAAATTAAATTTCAATGTATTCTGAATGGGGGGCAATTATTCAAAGTCTCAACCACAATATATGGAGATGATGATATAAGCTTTGTGTGGTATATATATATATATATAACATAATTCTTACTTGAAGACAATTAGAGTTGTCATTTCAATTTGAAATTATTTTTGATGGAATATATGAATATTGTTAAATATAAAGAGAGACCAGAGATGGGTTTTGTTTTTATGTGTAAAATAAATAATGTAATTAACATATAGTTCTTGAAGAAGAATAAGAGAAGAAGAAAAACTATATAATTTTGGACCGGTTTTTATTATTATTATTATTATTATTTATCAAACTTTGAATGTAAGAAATCAGAATCACAGGTGGAGACAACCTGGGAGAAACTAAATTAAAGAGATCGAGCTAACTTAAAAGAGACAAGTTAATTTCATTTGAAGGTCTCTTTGACCATATCATATATATTGAAACCTTGTAATAATAATAATAATAATATTAAAATTTAATGTAGTAATATATGGTCCTACAATATTTTGTCACATTGTGTATAACTAGCAAAAAAATCACGTGCAACCTACATGCTATTTATATTTTTTGGGAGGGATTACCATACTTTCTAAGACATTAAAATTATTTTTTTAAAAAAATGAAGAACTAAGGGTTCATGAATAATAAGCTAAAATAATATAATTATATGTGTAATTATTAAACTATTAACTAATTATACACAATAATTAATTATTAATTATAAATAATAAAATTTTAAATACAAAAAAATTAAATATTAAGTCATTAAGTATTAACTTTTTATAACCCTTAAATAAAAATTATACAAAACTAGAGTAGCAATGACTTCCACGCATGAAATGCTATAACATGAATTTTTTAGTAATCATGTTGGCTTTTTAAATATATGTGTTGTACATTTAACCTAACACTGCATCCATTTTAAATAAATAAAAAATAAATTCTATTTATTATACTCAATTATAACTTTTTGAGAAAATTATTCAAAATAAACAAACAAGAATTTATGTAATCGACTTCAACTAATTTAAAATTGAAATTTAATTAGTTGAGTGAATTGTTGCTCAATCACAATACCCCAATAAAACCAAATCATTTTGGATTACAATTCAATGCCATGCTCAATCTTGACATATGCTATATATAATGAATTAAGAACCACTATATATATATATATATAAACAAAATAAAACATATCCAAACAAGCTTTCTTGGGAGCATGGAATTCATCTTGGACTTGACTCTTTTTCAGCAATAAAAGTCCCACCATAGGCTTAGCCAATTTTTATTTTTTTCTTTAATTATGTGTCACACATACACATCTAAGTATATATATAAATATATAAATTAGAAAATTTTGTCTAATTAATATTCCTTGCAATTACTTCACTTTTGGTGTACACAACTTTCCCCCGACCAAAAGAAACTTGCACACTACTTTCTTAATCTTAATCACCTAAAGAAAAGAAACTTTGCTACACAAAATTCTAAATTGTGTCCTGTGATAGTGCAATCCATCACAATTCTCTTATTAATTATGCTTTGTTTCTTGATCATATATTATACTAATAATAATATTAATATTGTGTAAGGTCATACTCTAATTAATCTTAGGTCAGGCCCCATTACACCTGTTTTTATTCAAGATTATGTGCCCACTTCAACATATTTATTACCTTTTTTTTTTCATATCAACCGTATGTTGCCAAAATAAAAATCAAAATATGCTACTCTGTCTGCTTTCAACAATCATTTTTTTTTCATTTTCCTTCAATTGAAAAGGATTACCTTGCCTGCCTGATTTTAATTAAAGAACATGATAGTCATTTCTACAGTAAATTTTACTCCATTTTGATAAATTCTATAATAAAAATTTTGCTGATTTTTGAGTTTAAATGCTATAAAATTTAGCGTTTGAAAAATAAAATTACTATTTAATTATATTTATCAACCACCCTCATTTAAACTTTAAAAAAATATATCAAACATCTTTTTAGTACTTGATATTTTATGCACTGATTTTCAGACACTGAATTAAATGAATTTTAATACTCCTTCTGTTCCATTCCAATTGTCGTTTAAGGTTGTTTTACAAAGATTAAGAATTCTATTTAATAGATATAATTATAAGTGCAAATGACTATATTACATTCTTTTAGAAAAACTAAAAGTTATTAATTACAATTATTCTAATATTAAAAAGACTAGAAGTTCATACTTTACTCTTAAATCAAGATTTATTCTAAAACCAATATAAGGGTAAAGTTGAAAAGAAGCATTTATTTTTTATTGGTAATCTCAAAACGTCACTTGGAGTGGAACAAATTTTATTTTCTAAAACGACAATTGGAATGGAACGGAGAGAGTATTAATTAACAAAATCATAAAATACAACTCATAGCCAAAGTTCTATATGTAATTAGCTATGTCGAGATATATACAACCAATAAAAATAAATAGGGGCTTCTAAATGCCTGTGATCATTTTGGCCATGCGCAGATATGTATAGCCAATATTAATAATATTAATATCAATTAGAATTTGGACATGAAACCTTTACATTTTCAAGGCTTAACATTAGTTGGTTCTACAACTATACCAATGCCTTATTGGCAGCTATTCAAATTAGCAAATATTTGTAAATGCAACTTATTTCTGGACACGATTTACATCTTTTTTTTACCTTTAATATGCCATTCTATAGAAGATTATGCAAATTAATTAGCTAAAAACAATTGAGGAAAACATGTTTATCAAACCATGAATTATCTAATTGCCTATAAGATCACAAGGCGGTGATTATTAATTATTTGTTAATGCGTGTTTAGATTAGATTTTCTACTTTTTCTTGGATGCTACAGGCCCTATAAGGTGGCCTATGAGAAGCAATTAGTACAGCCAATTCTTATTTGGCCACCACTTTTATCTTTTATCTTTTAAGGTAGGTAATGGTGGGGATAGCTTGTTCTACAGCTTACAGTTATGTGGGAAAGGCCAACCTTTTTTTACTTTTACATGTTACATGCTACACAATATGACAAATTTCTGAGCTTGATTGTAGGTTTGGCAAAGCTTAATAGATTGTAGATTCATGCATTTTTTTTTAACTGAAGTAGATTCATGCATTTATAGCACCAAAAGTGCAGATAAACAAGAAAAGTCACTGTTGGATTAATAGCTCAATGATTGAGTGCTTTAGGGTGTCATCCCCTTTCAAAAATTTTTAAAAGTTTAGGGAACAACTATACATTGGTAATATCATCAATGTGATAAATCAAAATTGCACATCTTATAAGAAAGTGAGATAATAGGTTTATCTCCACGAGTAGCCTAGCCTAAGTGACAAAAGATGTAGACATCCTATTGTAGAGATCAAAGATCGATCCCTGTCCCCCTCTACTCTCCTCTTATAATGTTTGAAATTAACTATTTCAACCGAACTCTATCTAAGAAAAAAAATGAGATAATAGGTTTATTTTCATCTAAAAGATCCCATCTTCTATGTCAGTCCCAGGTAAAGCTTTGAGTACATCTCGGAGAGCATAGTAATGGCTATCGCACTTGTGGTCTGAAATTATGTTACTTGAGAGCACTATTCTTTGGAAATGTTCACCAGGATGCCTCTTCCAGAGTGTAAAATATTCCACCTCTCTGCCATTTCTGCTGCAAGTGTGAGCCTCAGTGTTCCTCTTTAGATAGTAAACTGTGCCTGGAACAAACAGCTCTTCTGGCACTGTACAAGTGGCACCTTCCTTTTCGAGGACAGCGTCATTTTCTACTGTGGCTTTGGAAGTTAGTGCATTTTCAGGATCAGTGGGTGATGCCTCACCGATGGGATGATCTGTACAAGAACCAAAACAATATTTGATAAAAGAAGCAAAATTCACCGATGAAGTGCAAGGAAAGCAACAAATGAAGCACAGCTGATCGGGATATGCCCAATTTCTATGCACTTAAGCACCCAATACTCTTAGTCTTGAGGACCAGTCAAGTTTTTTTCTATCTACAGAAGGCAACTTAGCCTCCACTAACATGTTTTTCTGCATTTCAAAATCAAAATGACCTCAGAGTGAAAGAGCTTATTATTCTGCGTGGCATCTTTATTGTGTCCACTTATCTAATTAACTACACAATATATGTATACAAGAGCAAATCAAAAGGGCATCATGTACAAATTAAAGCATTAGAAACAAAAGTCCAACTTAAGACCATTTTAAAATCTTGATTCGATGTCAATGAATCCTTCAGGTATTATCTGTTTTTTCCTTAATAAATTTTGTTCAAGTAAGGTCCATGTTTAACATTAAATGAAAGCAAACTTCATATTTTTTAACTAAATTAAATCCATAATTTTTCCAAGAGACTAAGAGTCTTTGTTACACTTAGGCCTAACTCAAATGACAAAAGCCTTTGCTCTTAGGAGGGAGAGGTCTTGGGTTCAATTCCTCTCCCCCACACTAGGCATGTGAGATTCCACTTTAGTGGTGGTTCACAAAAATAGTTTTCAAAATATACTAATTTCTAAAAACTAACTGCTAACTGCCCCCATTCCGATGATACTGGTTCCTGTATCAGTCTTAAAATATGGACCTTGTCCAAAAAAAAAAAAAAGTCTTTGTTTGTCCTAGTGTTGCTCACATTATTTGGGCGATTACCCTGTTAGGTTTCCACATCTTAGAAGAAGTATGAGGAAGACTACAGAATCTCAATGCATAAACTAGTTATTGTCTTGTACTATCGAAAAGCATTTCATTTTTGGTTTGATATGCACCCCCTAACTGGTGTGTTCTGTTTTCTCCTTTTTTTTTTTTAATGCACTATCCATGTACTTGATGTTTTTTTCCATTACTTCATCAACTAAGCCCACGTTATCCATAAAGACCTATTCCTCCATCAAATGGCATTTCTAGTTCTTAACCCTGCTAGTGCAGATCCCCCAAGCTAGTGTTTTGCAACTTTCTAAACTGTAGTTGTTCCTCCATATCACAGCATCAGCAATCCACAAACTCATGGAATAGAACCTCAGGGTCCTGTACCAGCAACCAAACAGCCTATACCTTCCCTTTTTTGCTTGCCTTATTCAACCTGAAATTTCAAGCCATTTGCTTCGACTTTGCAATTCTTAAACACTAGCATAAGTATTTAATCTTAGCCAAAAAACTAAATCATTGTGACAACCTCAAATCCTCACTGCAGTTCTACCACAAGCTCCTGCAACTTCAATCTATGTCCCTATCTTAGCAACTAGCAGTCATAGCTCATAAATAAGTTCTTCCAAAGCCCAAGTTAGTTTAGAAGCCTCTTTTATGTTCTGCTTTAACATAAAAATTCAAATCCCAATTATCCTAAATGAAGAATCTAGCGAACAGTGGATCTCCACAAACACACAAGGGCATGTTATGCCCACAAAAAAAATATGACGAAAATAGCAGCCACCAACCAAAACAAAATAGCATATTAAGCTTCAAGAAATTAACAGTTTGCCAAACATCTGGGATATAGCATGATGAAATTACCACAAGAACTTTTCTTGCTCCTAAACTTTGCATAATCCGCGAGTTTCCAAGCTACATCTTGCACAGAAGATACAACCTGCTTTGCATTTGTGACCAGACCTATAACACTTCTCCAATCCTCCTTCTCAATGACACTCATCCTGTGCAAATAGAAATGGACCATGAGGATGAAAAAATTTGATGCTTAAAACATTATAATAACTGATGAACAACTGCTCCATGATTCCTAGATGAATAAGGAAAAAATGGTTCCTCGGTCACCATTTCTTGTAGGCTGTTCCTATAAATCATTTCTACTATAAATTATCAATAACTACTATAAGACACTTAAAAAAGAGATGCAACATATATACTGAAGTATGAACACCTTTCATGTATAAGGTATACACACCCTTCATACTGAGATGAAACAACAGGATAATAACCAGAGTGATGATGCAAATCATACCAACCAGGTAAAAGTAAACTATATATATAATCATTCTCCAATTATGCCCTTACAGAAATGGATTGTTGGGAGAAAGAATTTGGAAACAGATCCTACTTTTCAGCATTTTGGATTACTATGGTGCCCTCAAAAGTCAAAACTGAGAATAGCATTCTTATACTTATATGTACAAGCTTAACTCTATTCTTTCTACTTTATGAAATGCTTTTCTCTTGAAAGCAAAGACTAGTCTTTGCTTGCAGCACAGGTCATAAAATGAAAAGAAATTGCCTTTGCACCTACATGCTTACCAATCAGTTTGAAGAATTTCATTCCTCAACCTTCCCAGAGAAGCTGTACTTAATCTAGGTATGATATCATCCTACAAACATAAAAATTGGAAGCCATAAGGAGACAGACAAGAGATGACACTTAAATTGAGTAAGAACTGATACAGTGAGAATTTTTCTAGAGGAGAACATGAAGCTTCTTTTTATCAACAAAATCAACAGATAAACAACTACCTGCATCACTACAGTTGTAACAAAATCAGCACAACTTTCAGTGAGTTCTTTAGACACACACGGAGGAGTTGCATATCCAACAGCAGAAACAATGTCAGGGCTAAATCCAAGTTCCTCAGATGACTTTCTACGGAGCATGATTGCCAGCAAACAAGCTGTAGCAGCGCCAAGAGAGTGACCCACTAACCTTAATCTAAATCCCTGTAGATTAATTAGGTTGACAACAAATGTTATAGAATACAAATATACAAGAAAAATAAGAAGAGGGAAGGGAAAGTGAGGCAAAGTTGGTCTGCACCTCATATTTCTCTAAGTACTTCCTTATGTTCCCCATCTCATGCTTCAGAAACCAACGAGCAGCTTCAGCTGTGCCAAAGTGGCTTGAAAAGCTCTCAAATGTGAGTTCTCCATCACTTGAAATAACTATGTCTGTGATAAGGTCATAGACTGTATGGGTTCCACGAATTCCCAGAATTATGAGTTTCTTCCGAGGATCAATTCCTAGGTAATATCCAGGCCTCATTACACTGGAATCTTTTACAAATTTAAGAATATTGCTTTCACGAAGCATGCTGTTCCTTGCAAGCCAAAAAGCATCATCCTTGTATGAACCTTTCGCTAACTCAATATGGTAGATGAGATCTTGGACCTAAATCAGAAGATAATTATCTCATATAGGTTCGACGAGAAAATCAAACAAACAATAAAAAAAATGTACTCAACGAGCAACTGATTCATGAAAGTGATGTATATAGAAATGCATTTGGAAGGCAATAATTTCTTCAGTAAAGATTTTGTATTTACTACTAACTCCGAAGTGATTTGAACTCCACCAAACTCCTCATATGTGTTTAAGGATGACTGACGAAGATAAATGAGATATAAGCCAATTGTAAGATCACTCAAGCTCCAGCCCTCAATAGCAATCTTGCTGCGCTGAATGCCTGCAATGATCTCCATTAGAGATCGACCAGTAGAAGGGGTTTTGTCTCCAAGTCCATTCCCTGCAAATTAAACACTGAATGACTTTTTATGGCCAAAAGACAACCTCGAAAGCTGAATTCAGTATTGAACAATGGAGCACTTTAATTTGGACTTAAAAAACTTCAGTTAGTCATCTTTCAACAAGGACAGACCAAATTTCAAATTAGAAAAATTCATGTACAACAAGAACCATGAGTAAATTCATTTCACATAGCAAAAGAAAACACAACTTGACATAGACAAATGAGTTAGTAGTAAAGCTTAACTTACATAATTGAAGAGCTGGTTCAAGAGCTTTTGTAAGCCAAGCTAGCTCTAATCTCCACTTATTATCCCTAAGATCATCATCAGAACTACATTTTAAAAGTTCAGACTTAGACTTAGACTTAAACATGTAGTCATCTGCCTCTTCACTATCACTTTTTGACATTTGTGACTGAAAGTGAAACCGACCAAAAACTCCATACACAAACTTTCTGCACTTCTCCTGTCTCTTCATCAAGTTCCTGTCGCAAGCTGCATAACAAAAGAACAAAACTAAAACCCCCACATCAATCGATACTAGTGCAACAACCCAATTCAAATTGCAAAATTTTGGATCAAGATTTATACTTTATGGACTTCCCCATTAAACCCAGTTCTTGAAAGAGATTAAAAAAATAAAACAGAATGAAACTTACACAGTTCATGCAAACACCGCTTTAGAAATCGATTAGCCATTTCTTGATATTTAGAACCCACAAGAAAAAAAAAAAAAAAAGTCTCAGCTTCTGTATATAGTAATGCAACAGCTATATATGGCAGCTCTCAGAGCATGTCATTGGTGGACAAGGACCGCCGTAACTGGCGGCGAAGGTGGTACTGTAAAAGGAGCAAACATGGTATACGGAATTGAAAGAAACCGTGTTTTGGTTCGGTCCGGTCCAGTAGCTATAAGCCAAATGGGCCGAGCTTGGGTTGGGGTTTAAAGCTATAGTACTCAACCCAAACCCTTCAAGAAAACGACACCCGAGAACTATTTGACTCGAACAGTATAACCCGACCCGACAACGCGCTCTAGGTTTTGAGTAAAACGTCAGCGTTTTGGTGATTTTTGTACACTCGGCTTCTTCTATAAAATGGCTCCTCCTAGGGCTTTTTTTTTATCAAACCCTAACATGGTTTCCATTAACCTGTAAAAGCCGCCGTCTTTTCATCAACTACAGCCGGTAACGGCGTAAAGTTGTCGCCTTTACTGTAAATCAATGACTAATTTGTTTGATTTGCATGAAAATGGTTTTTGGGTAATGAGGAGAATGATGTGATGATTATGATATTTTCCCTATTGGTTTGATTGCCGTTATGATGGCATCAATTCTGTATTAGCTCTATCTGATCATTCTCTGTTACAGTTTTTAATTGATTTCATGATGCAAAGTTTTGTTTTTGTTTTTTAGTTAGATTTTGTGGGTTTGTTTTGAGGATGATATGATGAATTTTTATATGTTTTCCTATTGCATTTTTATTGTGTGTTAGCTCTATCTGATCATTATCTGGTGATTTTTTATAGTTTTTGATATCTGGGTATTAATGTTTTGGTTTTTTTTGTTAAGGATTTATGGTTTTAAGTTGTTGTGGAGCATGAAATGATGATTTATAATACGTTTCCCTATTGGTTTGACTGCCGTGATGATGGCATCATTTTTCGTATTAGCTCTATCTGATCATTTATGCTCTTTGTTAATTGGTTTCATGAATAGCATTAGATTTTGTTGTTTCATAAATCTTAGCTTAGCTTCTCCCGGCGTTTGAGTTTCTTTCATTGCTTATTGGGAGCAACAATGTGCATAATATGGTATTGGTATGATTAGAACAACAATTTAGGACTTGTCATGATAGATCTAGGGGTGTTCAT
>CATIWO010055977.1:0-11716 GCA_949673435.1 Macaranga tanarius | reverse complement strand
CAAACCACTGATATTTAGCCTATAATTACTACCAACTAATTCAATTTAATTTGGATAAAACTATTATGGTAATAAAGATTTTTAAATATAAAAGTTCTTAACATATAATTCTTAATTTCTATGTCTATTCGATCTTTTTTTAATTAGATTACCTAATTGGTTATTTTCTAGAAAAGACCAATTATAATGAGTCATGCAAATTGGAGATATCAAGTTGACAGGAGACAAAAGTAGCTAATAGTTTAGTAAGTAATATGGTCTTGTGGTGTAAGGCTGTGCATCGGTCGGTTCGGTCAAAGAACCACCAAAATCGACCAAAACCGACCAATGAAGAATTTTGACCGAAACCGAACCAAACCAGAGGAAAACTGAACTTAGCCGAACCGACTTGGTTCGGTTCGGTCGGTTAACTGATTTTTTTAAAATAAAAATTTTATTTATTATTTTATAATTTTTTAAAGATTTTTCTTTAATTATATAACTAAAAAATATTTTTATTTATAATTTTAATATTTATATATAATTTTTTCTAATTAATAAATTTATTTAATATTTTTTATAATAAATATATATGTGAGTCAGTCGGTTCGGTTATTTTCAGTTTTTCAACTTAAAAACTGAAATTGAACCGAACCAGTCGGTATATATTTTCAAAAACTTAAACCGAACCAAACCTATATATAACCGAACCAAACCAGTCAGTTCGGTTAGTCAGTTTTCGGTTTTTTTTGCTCACCCTTATTGTGGTGTACACACAAGTGTCGGTTACCTGTTTAAGCCCAAACCACGGCTTTAAAACATTTCCCTGAAAATTACCATTTCTAAGAAACTATAATCTTTGGTGGGTGCACAAAACAAATAGACACATACACAAACAGTCCCAAACATTAAAAAAAAAAAAAACAAACTTATACATAAATAATTTAATATTTATTAAATTTTAATTTAATATAGACAAAAATAATTAAAAAAAGAGAGAATTTGCTTAAAAGCACTCCAGTCAGTGACCGTACAGTCAATTTTTATATAATTGTCCCATAAATTTCTAAAGTGGTTTGGATCAAGAAATATTTTTATATAAAAATTTTTAAAAAAAGGAGAGAGAAAAAAATCATATGAAATTTTTATAAGAAAAGAAATAGAAAAAACTAGGAGAGAATGAGAAAAAATAAAAAGAAAGTAAAAATAAAAATAAAAATAAAAAAAATAAATAGAAGGGGAGGAGAAAAAATAAATATTAAAAAAGAGAGAAAAAAGAAATGAAAACAAAAAATAAAAAAAGAGAGAAAAAAGGAAACGAGGTAGGGAAAAATGAGAAAAAAATAAAAATAAAAGGAAAGACAAAAAAGGAGAGTAAAAAAATAAATATAATTTTTTTAAAAAAAAGAACAGAAAAATAAGAATAAATAAAAAATAGAAAAGGAAATAAAAGAGGGGAGAAGAAAAAAATAAAAATAAAATAAAGAGGGAAAGAAAAAAGAAGGCAAAAATATAAAAATATAAAAAAAGAAAAAGAAAAAAAGAAAACGAAGTAGGAAAAATAAGGTTAAAATAAAAATTAAAAAAAAAGAAAAAAAGAGAGAAAAGGAACAAAAAGAGAAAATAAAAATAAAGAAAAAGAAAATAAAATAAAAAATACACATGTAAAAGAGAATGGACAAACCTTAAAAAGAGAAAAAAAAGGGCACACATGAAAAAGAAAAGGGTATAACTGTAATTAAAAAAAAGTATTTTTATTTATAAAATAAAAAATAAAACATATGATAATTTTCTTATAAATAAATTAAAGGATTAAATGTGGGTACCCATACCTAAATTTGTCTAACCCATTTAAATAAGGGTTAAATTTTTACTACCCATTTATATTTTATACAGACTCATTTATTATCCATATCTATTCAATACGAATGAATATAAATGGGTATATGGGTAATGACCTATTTTGCCACCTCTAATCATGACCAATTTTGGGATGAAATATTTCTAAATTTAGTCGGATGGATTTGGTCTCAACAGTCGAACAATTACCATATTAGGCAAAAATAAATAAAAAAATATATCCTACACTATCAAATATATATATTATTTTTCTTTTGGTCATTATAATGGTATAAAATGTGGGGTACTCAATTCACGATCACATGATACAAGTTGGCGTGTAATAGCTGTTTGTGTTCAGTCTTCATAATGAAATTTACCATCTTTAGAAAAAAATTATTATTATTATTATTTGAAATATAATAAAGTCCCAATCGTTGGATTTGTTGACTTTCTTTAAATATATGATGGGACCACATTGCTGTATAATTTAGGAAAGCAATTAATATTTTAAGTACGACAAAAAGTTAAGGTGTCACTAAAAGTAACCATAGTAGAGTTCTATTAATGGCAATGGTCAACCCACAACTACAAGTACTCGGATTTTTTCAGATGAGGCTAAGATAATCTCTTTCTGCTACCTATTGTTGCCACGTGTTATAACTCTAGTTGATGTGGCAATGCTTTGTAGATTTTTTTTTCGAGCATATTATCTTTTAAAGAAAATTAAATAAAAAATAATATTTAAACTCTTAATTTTAACCAATGTCTTAACTCCGTTATTAGACAATAAATCATTAGGCCAATTCTTATTTTAATTAGTCAATTTCATACGCACCATAACATGGGCAAATGTTGATTCCCTCTTTGAAATCCTATTTGTATGTTTTATTGTGGTCCCACTTGTATCATTTTTCTATATGAAAGACTTTGCAAAAAATATTGATGGTTACCTGTTTTATCAAAAAATTAAAAAATTAATTAGGAAAAATGATTTAACAATTATTTTTCTTCAAAAAAGTATCATGGGATTTGATCATAAAGAGAGTGGTCTAGGTCTAGCAATCTATTGATATTTAAATTAACTAATTTTCTTAGACCTTTCATTTATATTTAGGTCAATTGACCTCCATAAACTATCACCTCCTATATATTAATTAAAAAACTTCATCCCTCACTATTATTCAAAAAAATAAAAAATAAAAAATTGATGGAAGCAAAGCATGCTTCATTTTGCTAATTTAGTGTATTTATTAATATACTAGATCAATTAAAAAATTTTAACAGTCTTTTGTTTTTTTAATTAAATTTGTCCAATTTAGTGTGTTTATTGACACAATTGAGCAATTAAAAAATTTTAACAGTTTTTTTTTATATAATTTTCGTAATTAAAGTTGTCATAGTAATTGATTTAAGATTTTTTATATGATTGAAATTCAATTAACAAAAGATATATTTTAACTACAGTTAAAAATTAGTGAAAGAAGTAAACATAAAAAAATGAAAAAAATTCACAGAAATGCCAAAATTAGTTTTTTTTTGGGTCAAAAATGGCAAAATTAGTTGATGAAAAAGAATAAAAATTAGACTGGTAGCCTAACTTTTGTTTTCATATATACAAAAAATTTATGTGAGAGTGCAAAGTTAGCATTTAACCAGATATATAATTTATGGACCGACCATCATAATGTAGCTAACAAAGTTTATGATTCATGTGGAATTGCTGTATACAATTCTTGTTGAAAATGTGCTCACAATTTCAACTGCCACTTTTCAATAACACATGTATATATAAAAATATTTTATTTATATCAGCTGATTATATTATCATAGTTAAATTTATTTTTAACATATGGAGGTATCAAAATCGTTATAGTATTTACTAATGATTTTAAAATAGATAAGAATCTAATTAGATGCAGAAGATATAAAAGCATGTGTTAAACTGTACATATTGCTGCATTTCGAGAAGCTGAGAAGAAACTGTCTATATTTCTATTGCCCAATACATTAATTCGTAACTGTCTAATTTTAATAATTTTTATCAATTTATTTTCTTAACTTATAAATTAATTATTTATATACCTTAACTTGTTAAAAATAAAATTTATTAATAGTTTTAGAAATATTTGACATATTTAAATAATATTTTTATAACTTGAAACGAAAATATTGCTTAAAAATTGTTTATGAGACATATTTTTAACAAATTAAGGAATTAAAATGGTTAATTTATAAATTAAGGTATGTTTTAATAAAATGTGTCAAGTTAAAGAGGTGGCAAATATTTTAAGTCTATTTCCACTAGTGATGTTAAAATGAACGAGGTATTTTGTTGAATTATACTCTACATATGTGGAGAAAGTTTTGTTATTTTATGGGATTCATCCAACGAAAAAAATTTTCAAAGGACCAACAAATTATTCACTAGAAAATTTGAAATATTCATCCTACTTAAAATTTAAATTTGTAGCCAGATAATTCTAAAAATAGTTCAGCATAATAGTATAAAAATTAAACTAACACATTTAAAAAATAAAGCAAACTAAATAGTCGTTGACAGACTTTTGTCATCATTGCGATCTTAATTCTTATCTGTATTAAATTGAATTAGTTAAAGTCCAATAGACTCTAAATATCAGTAGTTCAGACAAAAAAAAAAAAAAAATTTTTTTAACTACTTAAATTAACTTTTAGGCTATGGCTAATATTTTTCTACAATATTAAATTTCCACTTCATTCACTTTACTAAAATTTAACAGTTTCCAAAGATTAAGTTAAAGTTATATTGAATCTAATTTAGGAAAATTATTATAATTGATAAATAGTATTCAATCCTGATTATACAACATCAATATAGAAGAATATATCTTTTAAAATCACTTGAGAAACAAATTAATCTTAATTAATATAAAAATGATTCAAATATTTTTAGTGAAATCTCCACCAAACTAAAATATAATTTAAGAAAAAAATAAGAATATATTATTCTTAGGATAGTTATGAGCTTCCTTTTGTACAGTTGCGTACATTTTTTTTTTTCAAAAAAAAAAAAAGACAAACATTTAAACAATTACATCACAACGTTGTCCATTTCATTTTATCTTTTGGCGAATGAAATATATATATATATTTTAAAATTCACTATAAAAAATAAAACTAGTGAAAAAATGTGTATAAAATTGATATAAATATCTTATATAAATATATAAAATTTGTGTAAAATATGAAATTGAAAAAAAAACTTATAAATATATAAAACGTGAAATTGAAAAAAAAATAACTAAAATGCATAATTGAAGAATTTATTCTATTAGCGTGTGATATTTTCAAATTATAATAATTCTGTTTTCAACATTTATAATTTCATTTATTCATGTGTTGATTATTCATTTTTTATAAATAATTTTTAGTTATAATACATCCATACACACTTTTACTTATATAAATTGGTCACTTTACCCCATGTACTTCCAATTTTACTAATTCAACTCATCAACTTGTCTATATCATATTATACAAACACTTGTATTTGCATGAATTTGCCACTTTGCCCTTGTACTTGCATAAATTTACCATTTTACCAATGTGTATAATGACTTGTCATCCCATACGTCTTGCCAATAGTGCACAAAGTGTTTTATAAGTTACGAATAAGACAAGTTGGAGTGTTTAAATGATAAAAGTGTAAGTAAATGTCAAAATGGTAAAAACTATCATAATTTTTAATATCACATTTTTTAAGGAAATAGTAATAACATTAAGTATATTTGTCAAATTTTATTATCCGAGTTAAAAATAATTATAATATATAACAAATATGTTGCAAGCAAATCATTTTTTACTGTAATATTAGAAATTTTTTTTATCTACTCCAATTCTTACACTCAATGAATGAATATATAATATATAAATATTTAACTATGATATTTAATATAAATATTATTATTTTTATTGATTAAATATAAAATATATATATTTTTTGTTTTGAACCATTGGTACGTAGAACTCATTGAACTCGATAGAACTACAAACATGATTATATATACTACACCTCAAATTCGAGACATTACTTAAATAAAAACAATCTTTATCGACTAATTCCAACGGACATTGTTGGTAATATAAAATATTTAAAATATGCATTATGGAACATGGTATTCTGAATGCAGTTAAGAATTACATATCACACAAGCAGGACATCATCAAAATAATCTTTCATTTTATTCTACTGATGTCTCTGTTTATTGCTCCCCACTTCTCCATATGTATATATATAATCTAACAGAGGGCAGTTTTTTTCACCACCTTAAAAAAATAAACTCACTGATGTACTTTCACTTGAGGTTTCTTTGTTAAACCTAAGAGACGACAACAACAACAACAAAAGAAAAGCAAAGAAAAGAAACAAAACTCTCATAATATATATATATATCTATCTATCTTTCTCTCTTTCTTGCTCTTGATCCCATCCGTTACACTCAAGAAACTGTCTTCTAATTTTTTTTGTTTCTTTAAAATCTTTTTTCTTGCAACACATTCATAATTGATACATATGCATATTTAGTATATGGGTTCTTGTTTTTGGATATGTGTTTAGTGTGTTTCTTGCTTTTTAAAGGTCAATATATATACTAGAAGAAACCAAAACACAAGCCAAAACAAGAAAGCAAGAAAAAGAAAACAAAGAAACAAGGAATCATCATGTTGGATCTCAATCTTGATATCATCTCTAGTGGCTCTTCTTGTGATAGCCACAGAAACAACAACAGCAAGAACAAGGGGAAGAATCATAATTATTATATGGTTGCAGTACCTGCTGCACAGCTTCAAGGAGCAGCAGTTCAAATGGATGAAGATTCAGGCACATCAAATTCCTCCATTATTATCAACACAGAGGAAGCTTTAAACAATCCAGGAGATGAGAACTCATCACACAACATCAATAATTCTGCATTCATTTTTGATTTCTTGAAGAAAGAGAGACCTGCAAATGATGATAGCAATCATAATGCTTTCAGAGAAAGCAATATTCAAGATTTCATTACTCAACAATTTTTTCCAGAGAGATGTGATGATCAGTTAGACTTGGATTTGAAGTCTGGATTAGCCATGATTAATAAGCCCCAACAACAGCAGTGGTTGAAATTATCAGAGATGGAGCCTAGTTGTGGTGGTGGTAGTGGAGAAGCGGAGCTGAGAATTGTGCAGCAAAAACAGCAGCAAATGAAGAAGAGTAGGAGAGGACCCAGGTCAAGAAGTTCTCAATATAGAGGAGTAACTTTTTACAGGAGAACTGGAAGATGGGAGTCTCATATATGGTGAGTTTTTTTATTTAAATTTATTTCTTGATGAATGCTGCAGATTATAGATAAATATAAGACATGATATATATGCATACAAAAAAAAATTTCTGGGTTTTATTGGTTCATGATCTTGATTTTGTTTGTTAATTTTTTTGATGTCCAGGGATTGTGGGAAGCAAGTATATTTAGGTATGTTGAAAAAACATAATCTCTTGAAATGGATAAAACTTTATTTTTATCAAGAGTTTTAATTTTGATTCTGTACTTAATTATAAAAACTTTTCTTGATTGTGTACATATATTTACCAGGTGGATTTGACACTGCACTTTCTGCAGCAAGGTAAGAATTCTGTTATTCATTGTTTCTTTGCTTTTTTTTTTTTTTTTAAAGATTTACATTTTTATCTAATTTATATTGATAAATTTTCTAAATTTTGCTAATGTTGGATCTTATTAATTTCAGAGCATATGATCAAGCCGCGATTCAATTCAGGGGAGTTGATGCTGATATCAACTTTACTTTAAGTGATTATGAAGAGGATATGAAGCAGGTGAGCATAATTAGTTTGTTTAATATTAATAATAATGACATAGGAGTTGAATAAAATTTTTATAGTCATCTCATTAACTTTTTTTAAAAATTTTGATTGATATGCAGATGAAGAACCTTAATAAAGAAGAATTTGTCCATATTCTTCGTCGACAAAGCAATGGATTCGCTCGTGGAAGCTCGAAATACAGAGGTGTAACTCTGCACAAATGTGGTAGATGGGAAGCTAGAATGGGGCAATTCCATGGAAAGAAGTAAGAACTCATCTCAAAATTTTGTCTCGTATTAGTTGGTGGCTAATATTGAATGTTTTCAATCTTAATTCTTGAGAAATTAATGGAAATCGTATAAGGGTATTGATTAAAAATTTAAGATGCAAAAAAAGGGCTCAGGCCACCCTTTTCTGATTATCAGGTATACGTATCTTGGATTATTCGACAGCGAAGTAGAAGCTGCAAGGTCCTTATGATCTTGAATTTTGATTCTTGTTTGTGCTTATGGCAATATGTACTTGGAAGTGTTCTAATCTTACTTTATGCTATAATCCAGGGCTTATGATACAGCAGCCATTAAATGTAATGGAAGAGAAGCTGTAACCAATTTCGAGCCTAATGCTCATGAAGGCGGCATGATTGGAGGTAGTAAAATATTCTATAGCTTTCAAGACAATTTGATCTCTTTCTTGATTAATATTTATATGATTTTTCTTGATGAAATATGCAGATGGGAGTGGTCATAATCTTGATTTAAGCCTGGCAATTTCTGTGCCAGCAAATGATATCAAAGTGGCCATTAAAGATAGATTAATGGTATAATTCTAACATCTCTATCTTTTCTTCACTGTTAGATATATTCTTGCTTTGGTTTCAATCTTTAAGCATATAACAACATGGGTAGTATCAGTTCTTTATGTTTCTTCCAATGCTGATCGTTGATTCTTTAATTCTTTTTTATGTTTTGAAGGTTGAGAGTGCTGCTTCTACAGCACCTAAATGCGAACAGTCTTTAAACATTCTGCAATTGGCATCAAAGAACCATTTGACACTGTCTAGCATATTTCCTGGAATACTGCCAAGCAATCAGGTAGCTTAGCTTGCTGGCTCACTTCCCTTGCACTACAGTTGCTAGTTTTAAAAAGTGCATCTCTCCAATGCGCACTCTTTTTGCAGATCAATGAGTACTCAGAACTGTGATCTCCAGTCGTAAAGTACTAGGGACGTCACAAATTGGGGCAAAAGGCTCGTCCTGAACATGTTTTCATAGAAAAAAAAAAAAAAAATCCTGAGATTAATGTTTTGAACTGACAATGTTTTTTTTAATCATGTCCTGACAGAAAAGGGTTGTAGAGAAGAGGGTTGAAGCACCGAAAAACTCGAGTTGGCTATGGCAAATTAACAGCAGCACCAATAACAACAACAATGTTGTTGCTACAACTTCAAAGATCCCAGTTGCAGCATCATCAGGATTCGCTTCATTGTCAACAAAACCTGCATCTTCAGCAACCTTTCCATTAAAACAGAATAGCCATTCTTTGAACAACAATCTCTGCATTAGTGCACCCACTACATCCACCACCAACACCTCCAATTACTACTACAACAAGAGCTGAAAAAGACCATAAATGAGTGTATATTGTCACTTTGCTCTTTAGAATATTAGGTGAGAAAAAAAAGCTGAATCCAAAATTAATTAGTTTCTGTGTAGTGGCCCTCTCTGTCGCTTAATTAATTATTTTTTTTTACCTCCACAATATTGTATCCTATAAAAATATCTGAAGCAAAGACTTGTCTTCACAACTGCCATGTACAAGCTTTTGTCCTTCATAGCTTTAAGCAAGGGAAAGGTATGATCCAACCTTACCTTAATCCGGCAAACAATTTTATATTCACAGTACTGTTTCAATTACCAAAATTATCAATGTTCTTCATTTGGAATGATACTATGTTTGCATCATAGTATATGAAAAAATAGACTCAGCCTTACAAAATTTATCCAACATGATTTGAATTAATTGAGTTAAGGTGTTGTAACTATCGGATACTAATAATTAAATATTAAAAAAATAATTTTACTTATATTTTTATTAAATCACCTTATGAAATACATTCAGAATCATGTTCTTGTGTTCAAATTATGTATATAAAAATAAACTTAAAATAATAAATCAAGAACCTTCGAGAAAAAAATAGCAATAATGATAAATGGAGAGCACTTATCATACAATTGATTGAAGTACTTTAACATTAGCATGTACTATACATATATAATTATATACCCTATGACCCAATCCGTAATGGCTAGAAACAACTTCCAATCAAGCTTTGGTCATAGGCAGCCATACATGTAAATTATAAGGTTGACATCTTTGAATTTAGACCTTGGACTTTGAAAATTTCCAACTAGTTTTTTTTGTTGGCTTAATTAGTTGGTTGATTAATTGGTTGGTTGACTACAACTTACTCTAGCTGTAGTTACCTGTATAAAATCACCCAATTGGGTAATTTTTGCCTAGTTATTTGATCTCAATCTTTGCACATTGTATTTGGTTGCTTTTTTTTTTTTTTTTTTTTGATCTCGGATTTTATGAGGTTGAATTTTTGGTGGCTTGTCCTCTAGCCTATCTTGGATATTAACCACACACAAGATGTTTTGGTGTTCGATATGGGCAACTGACATTACATACTAGAAGACCACAATAACTATAAAATCTTAATTCCCATCATGTGATATAGATCACATGATGATAACATGATGGGAATTAAGATTTTATGGGGATAAGGTCCAAAAATGACCCTCATATTTACCTCAATTTTTACATTGGTACTTAATGTTTTGCGCGGTCTAATTATGACCCTAAGGTGCAAAAAAACCCTCGCAACAGACGGTGTTTAGAAAGCCGTTAAGTTGTCTGACGTGGCACATGTGGGGCCCAACTGAATGAATTAAAAAAAGAAAAAAAAGGGATAAAGTTCAAATATGAACCTAATATTTTGCGTTGTTCTCACATTGGAACCTGATATTTTGCGAAGGCCGTTTATGACCCCAAAGTCAATAAAATCCTTTTAAAATTTAATTACCCCTTCAAATCTTTTTTTCATGTTCACAAAAAAAAAAAAAGTAGGTCATAAAAAATTCAGTTGATAAGTTTATTTAAAAATTAAAATAATTTTTAAAATTATTTAATGAGTATATTAAATATAATTAAATTATCAAAAAAATCATATTAATAAAATTAAATTTAATATGTTTACTTTCAAATTTTAAATTTTTAAATTTGTGAAATTAGTTATAATAAAATGAAATTCTAATAAAATAGTACCAAGTTACAAATTATGACAATGTTATCATAATTATATTTGACATAAGAATGAAATTTTTTTATTTTTATCATCTTTATTTTTAAATTTTTTTTATTTTTTTTATTGTATTACCACTTCATATTATAATATTTGGTTAAATTAATATTTTTATCAAATAAAACATTAATTTATATTTTAATTCTATATCAAATAAAATATCATATGATAAAATAAAAATTTATATGAAATAAATTTTATAAAATATCAATGTAAATAAAACTTATAAAATTAATTGTAAATAAATTCTATTTAAAATTCTTTTGGAAGTGTAATAAATTTGTTGGTGAAATTAAAATAAATCTTATTGCACTTCCAAAAAAATTTAAATAAAATTCATTTGTAATTAATTTTATATGTTTAATTTAAATTAATGTTTTACAAAATTTATTTTAAATAAATTTTTTATTTTATATTTAATATAAATTAATATTTTATTTAAAAAATATTAATTTAACCAAATATTACACCATGAAGTCCCTTTCTGTCAAAAAAAATATTACACCATGAAATAGCAATACAATAAAGAAATAAAAGTATTTTAGAAAATAAAGATAATAAAAATTAAAACTTTTCATTTTTACGACGTATATAGATATGATGATATTGAAATAATTTATAAATTTAAACTATTTTATATTTTATTAGAATTTCATTTAATTATAACTAATTTTACTAATTTAAAA
>CATIWO010055976.1:0-10250 GCA_949673435.1 Macaranga tanarius | reverse complement strand
TTTTTTTTTTTTTTTTTCAAAAAAAACCATAAATTTGGAATTATTTTAAAAAGAACCACAAATTTGATATTTAAGAAATTTTGGACCATAAAAAAGAAAATAGCCCAGGAAATAGCATTGCACAGTATATAGCCCCACATTCCTGGTTATCAAGAATATCACAAAAAACCAAATTTATGCAAGACCAACCTGCCTAACGATGAATGGCTCCTCGGTAAGACTCAATGGCTCTGTTAATATAGTCAAAAACCCATTTCGGTTCCCATATACAACATCAGTGAATGGCCGATCACCAATCTGCCAAAAACACAATTTTATTCTCCATCCAGAATAAACGGAAAAAAAACTGAGCCAAGGACCTAAAATGTGCATAATGTACATATGTACCATAATAAGTTGTGAAGATTTACAGCCAAAATGCTTTTCAATTTCTTCAGCTGTTCCAGCTGGTTTCTTCACCCCTATATAGAAAATAGAAGATACTGCATCAATATTACATAAACTAGGCACTCTGGGAGCACCGAAAATTCACATAACATCAGTATTCACCAAGTAAATGATACCTAAACTAGCCGAAGGTTTGGTAAAGTAAAGGATTTAGAGCTTAAAAATTGGCAGCAAATTAAAGACTTACTATGCCTTATGACTTTGATCCCAATGGCCTTTTCAAGCGCCCTGGCTTTTGAACCATCATGATCATACTCAAATAGGCCTATTCATTGAACCAATAACATAATATCCAATAGATTATCAGTAAGCATCATCACCAGCTACTATAACAAGATAACATTACAAAAACTGTCACTTATAGTTACCAGCGGAGTTACTAAACACAGCAACATCATTGCCAAAAACAGATTTACACTGCTCTATGGACGACTGAAGATGGCCACACAATGTCAAAGTGTAAGGCACTGTAATTGTATTATCCTTATCAAAGACAACGCCTTTAAAACCTCTTCGATGCAGCTCAGCCCAATCGATGTGCCTTATATCACGGACTGACACATGAGGGAGAGCCAAATGCTGCTCTTTGACAAAAACAGAAACTGAAGAAATAATCCCTTCAACATTAATTCTTTGGCCCAATGCTGCTTTTAAATCTACCCACCACATATTTGTGAAAAGTCCTTTGGCTTTCTTGGTTGGGGTTTCTCGTTTTTCTTTGTTTATCTGCTCTTTTTCTTCGTCTTGAGTTTCTGGGTATTTGTTATTGATGGAGTCGCTGTCAATAAAAGATTGAAATTGGTCGAAAATTGAGTGATTCTGAGTTGGGTGTGAGTAGCTTGGGGTCTTGCTTGTAGGGTAGTTCTCTTCGTCTTTGTTATTGCAATTGCTTGTAGGATGGAGAGTGATGGAACATAGATTTTTGGAGTGTGATTGGCATCTGGAAAGGGAAACAGAATTGGGTTTTATTCCTTTGCAATGGTAACGATAATCAAAGACGTGAAGAAAAGTTGGAATAGGAATGGAATAACTGCAATTTGGCAAGGGAGAAACATATGCACACAACAACATTTCTGTTTTCCAATCTATTTGGCATTTCGGCCATTTTTATACTATAATGGACCCATACTATGGGAGAAATAATTTATATAGGTATAATAACACTATAAGTACTATTTTTAAATTTTATGGCCTATTTGGTTCAGTTGATAGCTGATAAATAAAAAATGTTTGGTGAAATTCTATTAGCTGTTGTTGTTAGTATATCAAATGACCATTAGGAGTATAAATTATTTTTAAATATAATTTGATACATCTCTTATAATTATATTTTTAATTATGTAAATTATTTAAAAATATATATAGTATTAAATAATAATTTATCATCTTTATTTTATTTATTATTAAAATTATTGATAGAAACTATTTAAAAATTAACGTAGAAATATAAATCTTGTTAATTTATTTTTTAAAAAAATATTATAGATATACACATTATAATTATTTAATTGCTAACTATAAATGAAAATAATATTTATTTTATTATGAATTTAAAAAATAATTTTATACATTTACTTTTAAAAAATTGTAATTGTTATTAATTATTTTTAATAAGAATAATAAGGGTAATATAGTTTAAATACAAAATAAATTTAAATTAGTTCTTAACTGTTGGAAAAAAGCTCCAAAATAGAGCTGATCAAATCCGCAGATATTTTTGATAAAATCAGCTATCAGTTATGAATTTGATAACTTTACCAAACACCTAAAATATAGTTAATTGAGGAAAAACCTCTATCAGCTATCAGCTGCTCAAATAAGCTAAACCAAACACCTTCGAAATCATATTCTTGTGAATATAAATTTTTTAATTATTAAGAGTCAAATCAACAAGGAAGACGATTTTACCAAATTTAAATAGTGTATTACCACATTTATATCTAAAGGTGAATCTATATTACGAATAGTCGTTTTAACCAGTTGATAGAAGTTGTTCTTATTTAATTGATATTTCAGATTCAAGTATAATTATATTAAATAATTGTTAAAAAAATTTTACCGTCCTTATAAGCTCGTACAGGTCGAAGTGAATTAATTAAAATTTAATAGACTTTGATTACCAATAGTTAAGAAAAAAAATAATTTATTAAAAGCAACAAAAACATTTTATCTTCATTGAAAATTTTTTGTACTTCGCTTCAAATTCTAATAATTTATCATACTTACAAAAATTATCCCCATTTTTTGAGAATTCTTTTACATTTTATCTTATTTTTAAAAAATTTATCTCCACCGAATTTATATTTAGTAAGAAATAAGAAAGTTTCTAAGTCTTTTTTAAATTTTAAATTTTAATCTTATATTTTTTAAAAGTTTTTTTTTATTTTAACTCCCAAAATTTTAATATTTTTTCGTATATTTTTCTAATCCAGAAAATAGGAAAATACCACCAACACTACCATTGCTACAAATTATTTGCCTTGACTGCTCTTGAATAAATATTAACCGACCGTCATATGATCATATATAAAAAAAAGAAATGCGAGGAAATATAAATATATAAAAGGACCCATATCATACAATATAACTTATTGAACCACTAAATGCAAATACTGCCCGCCCCTACGGACGAGGCCAATGTAAAATCTATATTTTCACGGTTTCAATTATTTTCTTTATTTCATTTTTCAACTTTTATATATTCAGTGTCAATTAATTTTTTTAGCATCTAGATGAATTAGTTATTTTCCAATACCACAAGAGGAAAATCAATAGAGTGGAATTCGATTATTGGTCTTCACAACATATGTCCACACCTTTATTATTTGAGCTACTCATGGGACCGATATCAATTAATTAATCAATATGGTATCAATTAATTAATCAATATGGATGTGTACTTGGTGCTTGGCAGTTGTATTCATCATGCAATTAAATATAACATCTTTCATTGTCTCAATTATAGAAATTCATTCATTAATTCATTTTTAATCATATAGTTAGCTTCAAGTGATGTTAACTAATTATAGATATATTTGTATTATTTTCAAACTATAACCTAAATTTTTATTAAAAGATATATATATAATTTTTAAAAATATTTTAGTGTCAGTTACATATAACCGATGGAGTTAAATAAATATTTTAATAAATTTTAATTTTTTATTTTATAATAATTTAAATTTTTATCTTTAACTCCACTGATATGTTGACTACATTGATTGAGTTTTCTACCTAATTGGCACTTTTTTAATTTTTTTTCCTAAATTTCATAATTATTAATGGGGCTTTGCAAGTCTTTTAGGCTATTATTAATCTACCAATTTTATGTACATCTTCTCAAACAAATTAAAAAATTAATACATTCATTTTCATTTAAAAAATGAATTTATCCTACATAAAAGAAAAATAATATTATGGTTATATTTTTTTAAGCTTGAAGCTGATTAATTACAACGGAGATCCAACGTGAAAAAAGGAAAAATCATTAGCTAATTAGTTTATGAATTCAAGAAATTTCCTTTTACTTATTGAAATCCTAAAAAAATTAAAATTTATCATTTCATTTTCTTTTGAATATTTGCATTCAATAATTATCTTTAAATATATATATAAAAAATTTAATTGTGTGTGTAAGCACATGGTAGTCTAATCATTGTATTAAAAAGATAAAAATATACAAGTGAAATCTATACAATGATTAATGACAGAATTAAATGTTATGATTTAAAAAACTTATCATGCATTTTATTTTATTTTATGATAATAATGTATTAGTGCTATCGATGCAGTTAAAAGGTCATTTTCAGCTTAGTCCAATTACAAATATATATAAATACAATGTTAACAATGGAGGTGGAATTGGTTGTTATGATGTGTATCTAGTGTTGTCATTTCATTTTCATCTACAACCCTCTTTTTATTTTTATTTTTAGAACCTTTCTTAATCTGCACCCTGCTGCTAAATTTTACAATTTAAGTACTCCTCCGAGACCTAAATTTGCACATGATTTTGGTTGATAAAAATTATGCCATTCGGATTACACTTAAAAAAAAAAAATTTATTTAAAACTTTGAAAAATAAAAAATAAATTATATGTTAATAATAATAATATTATTATATTTAATGGATGGTAGTACGTAGTACTACATGTCATCACCATCTCTTTCCCAAATCAAAACTCATCTTCACCTCTCTTTCCTAACCAAACCCACCACTTCCCACTTCCACTTTTTCACTCACTCACTCACTCACTCACTCACTGTCTGCTCTTCTCTTTACTGCACACTCACACTCCTTGCCTCTCTCTTTCTCTCCATAGTCTCACACCATGACCAACCAACAACACCACTACCTACTCCTCCTGCTTCTTCTGCTACGCATATAACCCTTAATTTTCTCCTCTCTTCTAAAATAATACCCATTTCAATCCCTCAACAATATTAACCCCATAACCCAACCATGGTTCCTTATGATTCCTCTGATTCTTCCACGAGCAACCCACCAAGCTCGTCTTCTTCGATCACCAACAATCCTCCTCCTGAAATCGACAACCTCCTCGCCGGCGCCGGCTACAAAGTCCGCTCCTCCGACCTCCGTCATGTTGCTCAGCGTCTTGAACGCCTTGAATCTGCCATGCTTAACTCCTCTTCTCATCTCTCAATCCTCGCTTCCGACGCCGTTTTGTATAACCCTTCTGATCTTTCCTCTTGGGTCGACTCTCTTCTCTCTGAACTTAACCAATCTCAGCCTCTCCCTTCTCTACCCTCCGATCTCACAGATCTTGATACCTCTTCTTGTGGGTTATTATTAGATCATCACTCCACTCATCAACAACAACAGCAGCAAGAACAGAATCAGATTTTTCCTTCACAGAACAATCAATTACGAGTTGTAACTCCCATGGAGGAAGATTCTGCTATTCGTCTTGTCCACATGCTAATGACATGCGCTGAGTCTATTCAGCAAGGCGAGCTTTCCTTGGCTGCGTCTTTAATTGAAGACATGCAAGCCTTGTTGACTCGTGTCAACGCCAATTCCGGCATCGGTAAAGTCGCCGGCTGTTTCATTGATGCTTTAAGCCGCAGAATTTTTTCTCCGATCGGCAACGGTGTTGTCGCCTCCTCCGGTTTCGGTTACGAGAATGAGTTCTTGTATCATCACTTTTATGAAGCGTGTCCGTACCTGAAATTTGCTCATTTTACAGCTAATCAAGCTATACTCGAAGCATTTGACGGTCATGATTGTGTCCACGTGGTTGATTTTAATTTGATGCACGGTTTACAATGGCCGGCACTTATTCAAGCTTTAGCTTTACGTCCAGGTGGGCCTCCTGTAGTGAGGTTAACAGGCATTGGTCATCCGTCTCCTGACGGCCGTGATTCTCTCCGTGAAATCGGGTTGAAACTCGCTGAATTAGCACGTTCCGTTAACGTCTGTTTCGCATTCCGTGGAGTAGCAGCTTCACGGCTTGAAGACGTTAAGCCGTGGATGTTACAGGTAAGTCCTAAAGAAGCTGTAGCCGTCAATTCAATTATGCAGTTACATAAGCTGTTAGGACCGTCCGACCCCAATAGAAATCCATCATCCTCAATTGATATGGTTCTTAATTGGATCCGTAACTTGAACCCGAAAATCATGACCGTTGTTGAGCAAGAAGCGAACCATAACCAACCCGGGTTTTTAGACCGCTTCACTGAAGCCTTATATTATTACTCAACAATGTTTGATTCGCTGGAGGCTTGTGCGCTCCAGCCGGAGAAAGTTGTAGCCGAGATATATATGCAAAGAGAAATATGCAACGTTGTGAGCTGCGAAGGACCGGCTCGGCTCGAGCGGCACGAGCCCTTGGCTAAGTGGAGAGCGCGGCTCACGGCAGCCGGCTTTGTGCCGTTGCATTTGGGGTCTAATGCGTTCAAGCAGGCCAGCATGTTATTGACATTGTTCTCCTCTGAAGGGTATTGTGTAGAGGAGAATGATGGGTGTCTCACTCTCGGCTGGCATAGCCGGCCTTTGATTGCGGCTTCGGCTTGGCAGGCTGCGCATAGCAGCGGCTCACAAGTTGGGATGATTAGTGAAAGTAATAGCAGTATTAATAATAATGGAATTGGGGTTGAGGGTGTTGGCATGGGAGTTTAAGATTTTGGTAGGGGGGTAATTTTGGGGTTTAAAAGAGGTTTTACTTCTTTGCTTGTACTGTTTCTTCAGTGAAGCTTTTTTATTAAAGTAAGTAGGTATATGATTCTAATATTGTTTTTGCTTATGATATTAAGATGATAATTAGGGTGTGATTAGGACCTCTAATCCCATGTCCCCATCCAAAATTTAGAAATTGGTTTTAGAAAAAGAAATTGGGTCATTTTCAAACTTGGGAGTGTCAAGAGTAGGTGTGATGGAAAATTCAGGACTAAAAATATACTTAATGATATATTTAAAACAAAGCATATGATATTATATTATATGCAAATGATTTTATTGTAGTGGCAATTTTATCCAACTAAGCATAGCATGCTGCTTATTGTTTACTAGTATGCAAGGGTATGGTGTAGTATAGAGTAGGGAGAATCTGGAAAAGGGCAGGGCTAATGGTAATGCAAATGTAGAGCACAGCTGGTCACAAAGACATGTCACTTGAGTTAACAACATTCACAATATTGGTAAAAGGTAGGGGAGGAGGAGGCATGCTTGGTTCCTAGCACTTTCCATATAAGGAATTGCTTTATTGCCTTAATATCCTTTCACTTGTTTTATCAAAAAATAAAAATAAAAATAAAAAGAACCCATCACTGTTTCGAGTGCTACTTGTGACCAGACCAAGACCACCTTGTGCGACACCACATTGGGTGGTAGCAACTAAAAACTTGATATAATAAATTTTGCCCAGCTAGCTAATGTAAGGTCATTTCTCTCTACTGCATGCCCAAAATGGGCTAGTGATGCTTCTGCCTAGATGCATGCCTTGCTATTATTAAAAAGCAAGCCAACAAGATTAGAACAGAACATGTGCATGTATATGGGTTTGTAGAGTAAAGGAAGGCAATTAATTAAAACGGGACCCTGACCCGTAACAATGTCGGGAAGGGAAGGTCACATGAAGGGAAAGGGCAGTGCAAGGTTCTGTCCCGTTTCCAGCTCCCCCTGCAAACTGTAGCTGTCCCTCACCTCACCTTACATCGCTTCCTCTCTCTTTCCCTTCACTCAGTCTGAGTCTCAGTTTCAGTTGCTTTATTGAACTACCTTTTTTGCAAATATTTCACAACACCCACTCCTCACCCCTTATTATTATTTTTTTTAAAACCCAACACCACACCTTCAAGATCCTAACCCTGTGAAACAAAATTACATAAATAAAATCAGCTGTCAAAAATTTTAATTGTGATATATGTAGTTATATTAAATTTTTTGTTAAAAGATATTTATCGTCCTTATGATTTTTTTTTGAGTTGAATTGGATAAGTTAGATTTAAGCAGACTTGGATATTAGTAGTTTAGAATATATATATGTGGCATATGTTGATGCAAGTGGTGAAAATGTTGAATTTTTTTAAGTAATTGCTTGAGTTTAAGTTTTGTATATGAAAAAACATACATTAATAAAATTTTAATACCACACAATTGTTTTTGTAATTGACAAGTAGTATAATATAGATATCGTTCCCACAGAGATTATGATATAATCATCTATCAAAATTTTTTTAATTGTTTAAAACTACAAAATTTTAAATGTTTTAATTGCTACTTCTGAGAATAAAAACTAATATAAATTAATGTAAAATTTAACAACCAATTAACTACTAATTATTAGGAATCAATTCACTTCACATTCATTAGTTAATTTTCTTATATAATTCAAATGTTCATGCAATTCTCGAGTCATCCTAGGTCCTAATTAACTCCTCTCAAAGCTAATTAAATTAATTTATAACCATGAATTCAAGATTTTATAATTCAACGCTCATTGTAATTACTAAACTCTAACCAATAAGATTATAAATTATAGGCTCAACTCTTACGGAATCTAATAAACTCAACTTATTTCTAAATTTGAATTAACTTAGATTTATGTTTATAGTTCCACCAAAATTATCATCTTTCAATGCATAATTTTAATTATAATCATACTAAAGTTGATCACTCAATAGCATGCATTAAGCTCAATAAACATAACTTACATAAACAAAGAATTAATTGAAAAAAAAATTAAACTAATTCATATTCAGATCCTTAACCCCTAATGAAAAAAAATCTTATCCTATCATGGCAAAAACTATATCTAATAGAATATAAAGAGAATTCATCACCAATTACAAGAAATTAAAAAGAAGAAAAGAAATTAATCAATCTCTTGCAATTTCCAATCTCCAATCTTTACTCCTTGATCTTTGAAAGCGCTTTTAAAATTCTCTTCTTGCTAAAAATCCTAGAAAAATCGTCCCCCTTATCTATTCCAACTCTCCTTTTATAATTCTCTTTGAATTCCCCTTTTATAAGCATCAAAAGAAGTTGATTTTATCCCAACTCTCGCTCGTACACGACTATGTCCTTTTTGTACACGGGCATGTTTCTACTAGGATCATCAACCTGGACCACTACATGACCATGTCTTGACCCTTGTATAAAGTAGACAATTATGGCAGTAAAGTACATGGCCCAATACACAGGCGTATTTCGACCTGTGTTCAGACTATGAAATTTCTCCAGTAAGTTACACGACTAACTACATGATCATGTCTTCAATTGTGTCTAAGCCCCTATTTTCCTCCAGAAGACTACATGGCCTACAACATGGCTGTGTCTTTGCCTATGTCGAAGACTTCTTCTAAATTCCACTCCGGACGCCCCGAATCTTTAGTTCTTTTGTTATCCGATCCCATAAATGACTCACAACACCTACAAATAATAAATCACACATAATTAACCCATCTAAAACAAAAATTAACTCAAAAATAACACCAATCAATCACCAAAACATAATAAAAATTTACACTAATCAAAATTCTGTTAGTGATGTGCCCTAGGCCTGTAGTATTATGACCATATTGTGACTTTGTCTATTTTGCATTATTATAATAAAGAGGCATTTTATCATATTGACTCTATTGAATTTCATGAATGTTTAACTCTATTTAAGATCATCAAGTGTGTGACTTGATAGTAAAACTCTTAGATAGTAAATGAGTTATATTCTAAATCATCCCTAGTTGGTCATTATTGTGGGAAACTAATGAATGAAGACTAGTATGAGGTTGACTGATGATCATGTTTTACTGATCATGTATACAAGATACAAAGTCAAGTCATAGGTACATAGAATGTACTGGATTGACCCATTATGAGAATACTACATGGATATTATCATAAGTAATTCTCATTACAATAATGTTATTGTAGTCCTCAGACCTGAGATCATCATAGAGTCCTGCATGATGAGTTTTATATTTTGACACATTCTAATGTTATCTTTAACAGGATGATATAATAGATTGTGATTAAATATAAAATGAATCATGTGAGAAGTATGAGTGATCAAGAAGGAACTTGTCCCTCACTAATCATGAGGAGGATATCTATGAGCCCCTCGATAAATTAGATTGAATGTAAATGCATGGCCATGCTTGAAATCGGTTGAGAAGGAGTTATCAATTTTAGTCTAATTGAGATCGAGAAATAATTGAATTATTAAGGATGACATAAACCATGTCTTGTGTTCAATCTAAGATATCGTGTACAAAAGGACTGTAATATTGTTGTTAAATAGGTTGTGTCAGATTACTGACCTTCATATGACTTGGGTAGTCATAAT
>CATIWO010055963.1:0-11719 GCA_949673435.1 Macaranga tanarius | reverse complement strand
TTTTTATATTTTCAGTTCATTTTGTTGAAGCTAAAGCTTGTACTTTTGTCTTATAATGTACAATTTTGTGTGAAAAAGTGGATTTTTATTTCTAATTTTCTGATTAGTGAAGGTTGGAGATTGAACTTAACAAAGTTGTTTCTAGACTAAAGGATGATTGGGCTCTTTAACGAGCTCATTGCTAAGCCTATAAACGAGCTCTCTTTGTGAACAAAAATCGAGCCCTGTTCGTGAACAAGCTCGAGCTCAACTCGATCTGAGCTCGAGCTGCATATATATAAACTTTCACGAGCTTGAGTCGAGCTCGAACACGCCCCTTTTAAGCTAAGCTAAGCCTGAGCATTCTAAAGCTCGGCTCGGCTCGATTACACCCTTAGGTGAGAGTCCATGATAATTTAATTAATAATTGAATTAATTATTCAACTTTATAGTTTTCGGAAAGAGAATTATGTAAATTTAAGTGATAGCATTATATCCATATCTTGAGTTAGGTTAGGATAATAATGTTTAAGGTTGGCAAATGATCCAAGTGAAAAGAGAAGTTTTAATGCATTGTATATAATTGATTGTTTTCTTATTTTACTTTTGAATTTATTTATTTTGTTTTATTTTATTTAAGTTTGTCAGCTTAGTTTTAGTTTAATAATAACGTAATTTGATTAGCTTAAACAAGTGATTAACCAAGTGTATTAATACTTATTAACACATGTTTATAGGAATGACATCCATACTAATGTATGTTAGTGATGTGCGTGTTGATACTTTAAATTCAGTAGCCCTCCAAAATGGTCCGATGATGAAAATAATTCACTAGAAAAATGAATGAAAATAGTGGTTGGAACTTTAAAGGCATACTTTGACCATTCAGAACCCTAAAATAGATCTTTTGCACTTCTAAACTTATAAAGTTCCAAACATTAAGTCTACTATGAGTTCAAAAATCTTAAAAAAGGCCAATAAGACCTCAAAATATCCCAAAAACACTACATGATAGCATAAGAAGGCTCGTGCCTATCTTTATGGGTGCATTTCCAATAGCATGGGTGCATGCCCATCATGCTCATAGGCATGCACCTATCCCTAGTATGGGTACGTGCTCATGAAGGGATTTTGAGGCTATCTATAAATTCAAATCCCTTTTCCACTTTCAAAAGGCCCTTTTTTCGAAAAATCTACCAAAACACTACTAGATTGATTGAAAACTCAGGACATCCATTTGTACTAAATGCACACCCTTTTTCTTCCTTTTAAGTTTGATTTTATATCTATTTTAACTAAACCAAATCTCCATCTTTTTTAAAGAATGCTCCAAGAGGTGTACAATTGCATTTTCACGTTATTTCATATCCTTTTAGTGGTGATGGCCTAAAAAATTATTATTTTTAAGACTCTACAAGTCTTTCTTATAAAAGGCCTAGCCTAATAACATGAGGACCATAAAATGCATTTTGCACATTTTGTTTATCATATATTGCATTCTCTTCTTCTACCCATTCTTCTTTTATGCAATTGTGTTGTGATTAGTGCTGAGAAGTAGTTCACAATATAATATATGATGGAAGAGACTAAGGGGGACCGCCCGAGGGTGTTTGCCTTATTTTTGTATTTAATTTGTGATTTTTAATGTCAATTTGTGTATTTTTGGTGATTGTCAAGGGTCCTACACACTTGGGTTTCAACCCATTTATTTGAATCATTACAAGTTTGACTTTTTGACATCCAAAATCATGTTTTTAGATTAAACTTTGCATCTTGTGTGTAAAGCTTGCATTTTTACACATAAAGTTTGCATTTTTACATAATTTTTAGCATTTTGCATTTTTAAGTAATTTTTCATATTAAGATAGCATCTTTAGGCTAAAGGTTGCATTTTTACATCATTATTGGTATATTCGTAATGATGTAAAGATTATTTTAGGATAAATGTTGTATTTTTGCACATTTTTTTTGTATTTTCATTATTTTTTATTTAAAAAATCATCTTTCTCATAAAAAGTCACATTTTAGGACAATGATTGCATTTTTATTTTATTTTTGTCATTTTTATGTAAAAATCAAATCTTTCATGTTAAAATTACATTTTTAGACTAAAAGTTGTATTTTTGTTATATATGTTGCATTTTCACATTTTTCATGCTAAAAGGTATTTTTTTTAGATCAAAGTATTCATTTTTTTTCATTCTTTGCATTTCATAATTCACTTATTATAAAGTTTGTATCTTTTTATTATGTTAGGTATTTTCATTTTATTTTAGGCTTCCAAGTTGCATTGCATATTCAAAGTTTACATTTTTATTGCATAATCCATATTTCCCGATATCATCATTATATAATATCATTTTAACATCATTGTTCACTTCTGATTAACTTTTGCAATAAGGTTTTATTTTTGACATCAAGCATGCATTTTGCTTACTTTTATTAAAATTTATACTTTTATTAAAATTTATACTTTTACATTTCACATTCCAATAGTGCATAGTTTACATCTCTATGCATATTATTGGGTTCTTTGCATTATTTATTTATTTATTCCTTATTTTATTTAATTATTTGTTTGCTTGCTAAATTGAAATGCCACTCATTTATCTAGTGTATGGATATTCTTACTTGATTGATATTATTTTATGGATGTTTTATGATGAATGTGAAGTCTTGTGGATGGATGTATAATGCATGATGAATGATTTGACATGCTCTTTAGATCTAGGATTATATTTATTTTTCTCCTTTTTTTTATCTTTCAGATATATTTATTAGGATTGATTAAGGCCTTGTATCCTTAATCCATTTTCCTGTTATTTCTTATGTTATGGTGAATGGCTATGCTATGTGTATTTTATGCTTATTGTGAATGTTATGTATGTTTGTATTATACGTGTCTTCATGAAATCAAAATTAGGGTGATGCGATAAGCGTTTAGGTGTTGTATAACGACAAATAGTCAAGTAGAAACTACTTCTCGAACTCAAAATTTCTGTTAAAGGGAAACAAATTTTGTACAGTACTAGGAATCTATATTTTATTCCTGAGCGATCAGGTGGTAACTCTAATTGTACAAGAATTCTTCAGAGATACTTAAAAAAGTGTTCTCGATCTACCCTTTTGAAAGGCATATTTGTCCTAATCTGGTGTCACAATTGCAAACCACCTGTAGTGTCCAATAAAAATTAGGTCGCTCACAATGCCCTAGGCCAATTATGTGATTACATATTTTGACTTTGTCATATTTGCATTTTATTAATAAAAAATCATTTTCAATATTCTTTTGATTCTAAATAAATTCCACGAATAGTTTAGAATTACAAATATTTAGTTTAAATAAATTCTTTAGAATTAGAAATCTTTAGTCTAAATAAATTTATGGAATTACAAATATTTACATTTTCAGCCTATTGTCATCAAGTATGTGACTTGATAGTACAACTTTTAACTAAAAATTGAATTTTATTCTAAATTATCCCTTAGTCAGTCATTTTTATTGGAATAATAATTAATGTAGACTAGTATGAAGTTTGACTGATGAATATATTTTACAGGAGTGTGTAATGGGCAGTCTAGTTCTGTTTGGGGCACAATATGTTAAACTAATTAATTTTCTATTGCAATAAATATCACCCGAACCATAGTGAATTTAATGGTGATATCGACGGTTTGGCTGGGCAATAAATTCTGGTTAATTGGATTAGGCTATTTCATTGGGCCTGTCAATATGTGCTATAATTATTGGGCCAAATATAAAAAAACTTCAATAAATTTTATAAAATGTTAGGCCTAGTCCATAATTGTTTTATAAAACCTAAGGCTCATACCAAAAAAAAATACAACCAAAGGCCCATCACAAATACCTTGTTTTCTTTTTACTTATATCTTAATTTCTATCTTTACAATTACAAATCTTTACCAAAAAAAAACTATTCACAATTCAAAAGTTAGAACTATTAGTAGTTTGCCAAAAAAGAAGGCCTTTAATTTATAGCAAAAAGAGAATCTGCATATTCAATTAAAAGAAAAATAAGTCCTAAATTTTAGCAATTTGTAATGAAAATAAAATAATTTTGAGGTATAGGTTTTCATTTGTCAAATCATAAGCAGAATGAAGCCTTATTTCTTGGGCAGCATTAATAAAAATGCCACCAAACCTAGAAACTTAAACGGCATCATTCAAGTATTGATTCAAACAATAACAGGTGGAAGCATTTTTAATTCCTCAATCCAGCAAGCACATTTCCAAAGCCTTAGCTATATATTCACCCCTGTATGAGGTGATTGGCATAAAGGAAAAAATTCTCTTTTGCAACTTCTACTCATCAAATATGAAATATGTAGTTATGCAAATATAGTTGATTCTTTGAATTGAAGTTCATGAGTTAGTTGTAAGACTGACTCTTTGACTATGGGATTTTTAAAAATTCTTCAATTTTTGCCTCTCATCTAGGAATAAATTAAAGTAATCCCTAGACATAGTCCATTTAGATGGGATCTTAAATCTAGGATAACCAACACTCATAAACTTTCTAAATCTCCCCTCTTCAACAAATTTCAAGGGCAGTTCATCTACTATGACCATTTGTAAAAGTTCCTTTCTAATTAATTTCTGATCAAATTTTTAAGTACCCATTACCCCAAGAGATTTAGTGGCCTCAACTCTAACATCAGCAAGTTTAAGTGTTAGCAATGATAGTCTGTTATCTTCACTATGTGGGTTTTTCAAATAGTAAAGAATATGATTTTTAAGGGAAGAGGTTCCATGTTTTTTTGGTTAACTATTAAAAAGTTTAGTACAATATAAACATTTAGCTTTTAGCAAATCCTTTGAGCCATCTTTAATTTTCTCGAAATGCTTCCATACAGCAGCTCTAGACTCAATTTCTTTTCTCTTTTTTTTTGCATGCTCTACCTGCTAAACAGTTTCTTTCTGTGTCTACTGTACATTCTCTTTTTCTTTTTATGCTTTCACCTTATTACAAGGCACATTAGAGATACCAGTAGCAATGTTATTGCCAGTGCTACTAGTAGTAGCCATCTACACAAACATATATAATATCAAATCAATATCATTTTCATTCCATAAAATAATAAAAAAAAAAGGTAATAAACACACCTTTTTAGGTTAGTTTAATCGATACATGCAGATTTTGCACACCTCAATTAAGGAATTAAGAAATAATATGCACAGGCACAACTATGAAGCTTCCACCAATATATTCAGTAATAGAAACTAATTTTGGATATGCATTCACCATTTTATGCATAACATTTATTCACATATACACTCTAGAAAAAAAATACAGCAGGTCACTAATTGTAAGAAGCATACCAAAAAAAATTGTAAATCATAGTCACAATCACAGAGAAGAAAATTTTCATTTTTTTAGCATATTGAAAAAAAATCAAATATTTTCAAATAATATTGACATAAAAATTGTTGGATCTACCAAATATTGAGTTTTTACTTAAAATCTTAAAAATTAATTACATGTATAACATAGAAAATCGATGGATCTAAAAAATTAACATTATTTTAAAAAATAAATCATCTTTAATTTAAATATAATTACATAAACAAAAAAATAGTTTTAATTTCATAATTTTTTAAGATATTCAAACATGCTTTTTAGATCTAAAAAATATTTTAGTTTTTCTTTAAAAAAGATGTCAGATCATAAAAAATTTAAGTTTTTACACAAGAATTTCAAAAATAATAACATGTATAGCACAAGCATGAAGAAATATCGATTGATCTTATAAAACCATCACCATTTTTTAAAATGACATCAAAAATAATTATAGAGTACATATCATCGATGGATCTAAAATAAAATGAGTATTTGATGTATCTAGTGTTTTTTCTCACACAGTACAGAGAGCTTTAATCAAATAAAAAATAGAAAGGCAAGAAAGCTCATAGAACAAGGTAGAGATTGAGTCCAAAGAGATAAGAAGTAGGAGCAAATGAGTACATGACACAAGGAAAGGCGGCTAGGCTTTCATTAGGGTTACAGACTTAGAGCGAAGAAGAGAGGAAGGGTCAATATGAGAGGAGAGGGCTGCCTATAGAGAGGATAAAGTTCAAGAGAAAGGAGATGTGGGTCTGTGAGGGAAAGGGAGGCGTGAAAAATGAAAAAGGGGTATATATATATATATATATATATAAGTTTGGGTTTTTAGGCGGTTGATAAGTGTCAAATGTGTGCATTATTTATCATCATTTTATGCTCATTATTAGAAGAATAAAGTTCTTTTCAGTAGAAATGTGCTTAGTCTTACTCAAATGTGCATTTTAGATAGGTTCGCATAAATTCTTCTTATTTTAGTGCTTAATTGTGTGATTTTCATGCTTTTTCTTATAATTCAAATTAGTTATGTTAAGGTGAAAGGCTAGTGGAAGTATAGGAGCAAGATCTCAAGCTAAAAAGAGTGGAGAAAAGGAGAATATGTGCACTTAAGCAGTCATAGTTGTGTGTCTTTTGTAGCCGTGCCTTATTCCCTCTACCTCAAGCAAAATTTTCATGCTTATAGGCACAACTATGCTCTTCAGAAGCATAGCCATGCACCATTCAAAATCTCCTAGAGCGTGAAGTTATGCACAACCATATTTCACCTATGCACAACCGTGTGCCTTTATGCTGACAGAAATCTTCAAAATCCTAACTTAACATATTTAGTGGGAGACCTAAGGCAACCACTGGTAGAATATAAAAGCATCATTTTGTGTGGAAAAAGAGAGTTCTTTTAGCTCAGAGAGATAAGAAGAATATGAGAATTTTTAGATTATTTCTTTATTATTTTTAATTTAGTATTTCAAAATTCTACTTTTGAAACATTATTCCTACCACTGATTCTTCATTGGAGCACAAGGATTGAAGTGGATCAAGTAATCAAAAGGGGGTTTTATACTCTTCATTTGTATTTCTTATGATTTCTAGTGCAATCATATTGATCAATATTTTTTTTTCTAATCTTTGTCTTATGGTGTTTGAGACAATGAGTGGCTAGATCCCTTAGTGGATTGGGTTTTCCAAATCTCCAAACTATGTAACCTCACATGGATTTTATTTTATTTATTTTAATATATTTGATATGATTTAAGCTATTTTGTAATTAAGTTTGGTTTTGTGCTTAATGCTTGCATGTGATTGGCCACCATATGTATTGATCTTGGCAAACTAATTGACTTGAAAGATTAATTAGGTTATAGATTGAAAATTTAAATTTGTTAAATTAATTCTAAACATTGAGAGATGATAGGATTGAATTAATATTACAATACACCTTGAGCTGTAAATTGATCCTAGTAAATTGGTAATTAGGATGTGACGAGAGTTCCCATGTATCAAGTTATTAGAAATCAATTGGTTTTACATTGGCTTGAGAGAAGGGTGTAATTCCTTATAGTCATATGGATTAATTAGAAAACACTCTTTTATGAACTTAATTAAACAATCCATTTGTGTGTGAAATAGTTTGGGGAGGGAAATTCCTAACCAAAATATTGATATTTAAGTTTTTGTTTTGATTATAGAAAGAAAATTAGGATTAGGAATTTAGAAATTTAATTCTTTTCTCAATTCATAAAACTGAACATATTATCTTAATTCAATTATCCAAACAAACTTGCACATTAAGTTGATTCAGTGGTGATACATACTCCAATCCCTATGGGATTGACATTCATACTTAAGTATACTTTATTACTTGTACGACCCATATACTTGCGGTGTACGAGCTATTACTAGTCAAGTTTTTGGTGTCATTGCCGGGGATTAGATTGGCATATTATATTGATATAGGTTTTCTGGTGTTTGATATGGACATTCATTTTTTCAGCATTTTTAATTTTTGTTCATTTGTTTGTTTGTTCATAGGCACATTTATTGTGTATGCGAAGGACTCGTTCTACAATCGAGCCTTTGACTCCTCTTGATCCTAAAATTGATAGAACAATTCAACACAGACTCAGAGAAAGAAGAATGGAGAATAACAACAACGTAAATCAAGCCAACAATAATAATGGTGAACAAAATAACAATAATTGGAATGGAGCAAGGACTATACATGATTTTGTCAGCCCAAATATGATGGAGGATCAATCTTCTATTGTTAGACCAATAGCAGCTGCTAACAACTTCGAAATCAAGCCAACTATGATCCAAATGATTCAGAACTCACAATTCAATGGGTTACCATATGAGGATGCTAATGCTCATTTAATTAGATTTTTGGAGTAATATGCCACCTTTAAGATGAATGGAGTATCACAAGATGCAATAAGGCTACTGTTGTTCCCTTTTTCATTAAATGATACAGTTAAGAGATGGTTTATTGGACTACCTCTGAATTCTATTCACACATGGAAAGAGATGTATAATCTATTTTTCAATAAATATTTCCCTCCTGCTAAGGTGTTTAGGATATAGAATGAGATCAACTCTTTTTATCAAAAAGAGGATGAAAGTTTTTATAAATGTTGGGAATATTTCAAGGACCTTCAGAGGCAATGCCCACCGAACTTGATACCGCCACGGGACTTAGTGCAATCTTTCTATAAAGGTATAAATCCCATAGTTAGAATTCATATTGATACAGCTAGTAGAGGGTTAATTATGACTAAAACACCAGAAGATTCTTTGGATCTATTCAAATAAATGGCCACTACTCAGAATTTATGGGCAAGTGGAAGATTGACCTCAAGAAGGGGAGGCGTGATAGAAATGGATGGTTAGTAGATGGTGAATGCAAAGTTAGATGCTTTGACAAAGAATATGGAGAAGATGTCAGTGAATGTAGTAGGTACATCTAATTCAGCTTCTTGTGAATTTTATCATGGTGGACATCTATTGGTAGAGTGCTTAGTTATGTCCATGGAAAGTGTGAACTACATAGGGAACAAGGCTCAATACAATAACCCATTCTGCAATACCTATAATCCAGGGTGGAGGAATCATCTGAAATTTAGTTGGGGTAATCAAGAAAATAATCAGTAATTTTGACCCCAAGTACCACTAGGTTTTTCCAACCAAAATCATTTTCAGCAGGGGTTTCAGAGTCAGAACCAATTTCAACATAACAGTCAATAGGACAGGAATGCAAGCACATAATCTTTGGAGAATAAAATGGAAAAGTTTATGGAATTGATGACCAACAAGATGACAATGCAAGAGGAGACCATAAAGAGGTTGGAAACAAGACTCGAACAAATGTTTCACGAAAACTAGGTTATATTCAAGAATCATTCATCACTAATTAGGAACCTGGAAGTGCAAATAGGAAAATTGGCAAACTCTGTCAACTCGAGAAACTAAGGATCTTTGCCAAGCAATACAAAAACTAATTCAAGAGAATATGTCAAGGTTATCAAGATCAAGGAGTGTGCAGAAAAAGTTCTGCATTGTGAAGTAAAAAGGGAAGAGAGTGAAGATGAGCAAGAAAATTACAAGTTAGAATTGAGGTAGGATGAAAACTCACCAATCAAACACAGCCATATGTATATTAACACACAACCGTGCTTATAGAGAAATGAGTAGTTGCATAGTCGTGTGAGCCAGCCTTCACTTTAGACTATTTCAAAGGAGTAAATTTCAGAAAAAGGTAAGAGCGAGACTTGAGTAAAAATTTTGGAAATCTTAAAAAAGATGCTTGTCAATTGACCATTTTTAGATATCATTTCAAGGAAGCCTAAGCAGATGAAGTTTCTGAAGGAATTTTTTTCCTCAAAAAAGAGTTTGTAAGAAGAGAAGTGTAATGACATCATTTTAAATAGAATCACGGGGAACAAAAAGCATAAAGGGAGTATAACTATACCTTATTATATTGGTACTAAAGACTTTCCTAATGCTTTATGTGATTTAGGAGCTACCATTAATGTAATTCCTTTATCTATGTACAAGACCATGAAGATGGGAGAAATGCTACCCACTGATATGAACATGCTGTTGGCAGACAAGACTGAGAAAAAACCAGAGGGAGTTGTGGAAGATGTGTTGTTAAAAGTAGGAAATTTTCTTTACTTGGTTGATTTTGTTGTCATAGATCATGAAGCGGATCCTAAAGCTCCAATTATTTTAGGATTGCCATTTCTTTACAACTCTAGAGTAGTAATTGATGTATACAAAGGAACTGTCACTATTCAAATAGGAGAGCAAAGTCACACTTTTGACATGTATAGAGTCACACTTTTGGTGGATGTTTAAAAATAATGATGGTTTGTGATGTTTAATTTGTGAAGGATGTTAAGTTTTATTTGTGTTTACCCATGAATGATGTATGATTATGTAATGTGTTTGATTGTGGATAATGAGCCTGTTAAGTGTGAGTATGCAAGTGTTAGAGTGCAGGAATTCCAAGTTTAGCGTGCCTAATTCGAGCTTAGGCATGGCTATACATCAAAATGCACACAGTCGTGCCACCTAAAGAGATTTCTTGCAAGACTTTGGCACTATCGTGCCACTCCTATCGCACAGCCGTGCTGCATGGAAATTCAGTATTTCAAGTTACATTCAATCGTGCTCCCAATAACATTAAGGACAATATTGAATTCATGTGTGGGGGAGTATTTCTTTCGTTATTTATTTATTTCTTTTCATACTGCTTTTTATTTTATGTCATTTAATAAATTTTTCTTTTAAAACTTTTAGTTAAAATTATGCACATAACTTGACCAATTTTTGAGAAAATTAGGGAATTTGAAAGTTTAAAATAATTCTTTTGAAATTTTGGAAATATTTTGAACAATAATGAGTATGAATAATGAGAAGTATGTCTAAATTCCCCATTAAGTTACACTTGAGCAATTATAGTAACTTTTTGATTTAAGTGAACATGTAGAATGAACTTAATTTAAGAGTTTGAATTAATAGAACTCTTTATTCTTCCATATTAACCTATTAGGTATTAGTAAGTTAGGGGTTGGTCACCTATGCCAATGCTCTACGCCTAAAGGGATTGAGAGTATAAGTGATGCTAAGGTACCTAATTTGAGAAATTCATTGAATTACCGAGTTTAGCATCACAAATGTTAACACTCGCATCAAAAGACAATTTTCTCAATTAGGAATATTTCTCAAAAATACTAATAAAGAAGTAAATAATGAAAAATGCAATAAGCTCCTAGCATAAAAGATTGGGTGATCAGAATGACTCTAGATATAAATTAAATCCTTATTGCCTTGAGCTTAATTTTGTGTGAGTTTTTCCCTTTATGAATAATATAGTTGGTAATTATATGTTGATGTCCTTTGGCTTTAATGGTTAATGAGGTATATTGTGGGAATAAAGAGTTGAAGGAGGCGAGCAACTTGTCTCTTCAGATTCATTTGCATGTGAATATGTGTAGAGTGGGTTACTATGGGTTGTGCTTATGTGTCTTAAGTGATTATCCCTTAATTGCTTGAGGACAAGCAATTGCTTAAGTGTGGGGGTGTGACGAGTGTCAAATGTGTGCATATTTTGGGATTATTTCTCATCATTTTGTGCTCATTATTGGAAGAGTAAAATTATTTTCAATGGAAATGTGCATAGTTTTACTCAAGAGTGCATTTCAGATAGGTTTGCATTGTTAGTATAGATGTGCCCTAGGGCCATTCTTATATGTAGACATTGTATATTTATCCCTATGGCAATAAAATATTCATTTAAATTAAGTGTTAAGTTTATTTGAATATTTACCCTTAGTATTATATTGAATGAGTTTATTATCAAGAGTTGATAATATGAGTGA
>CATIWO010055952.1:0-25246 GCA_949673435.1 Macaranga tanarius | reverse complement strand
AATATGAGTAAGGTCTATTATATTTTTTCAAATATGGCAAAATATAAATTTATAAGTTTAAAAATAATATTATAGTAAATTAAAATTTTTATTCTTTAAAAATATTAATTAATAGAATTATTAATTTATTGAGTATTAATTATAAGAAAAATAATTATTTGTGATAATATTTTTCTTTATTTTTATATGAAAAAAATTATGAATTTTCACTAGAATTTTATTTATTAAATAGCTTATGTACCTTTTTATTAATTAAATTATCATGTATTGATTTTTGTCACGTTTGTGTATTAATTATATAAACATTCAATAAATAATTAAAATATGTTATAATTTTTATAATTATATATTTTTTAATATTATAAATCTATTAGAAATAGATGACATAAATCTCAATTAAATAAAAAGTATATAATTTTTAAAATTTTTATTAAATTTGATTGAATTATTTTAGCAATTGTATGGATATATTTGTTAAAAATAAAAATCATAAGGATTAAAAATAAATATTTTAAAATTATAGGGACCAAACTGGATATTTTTTAACGTCAGTTATCTCTTCCAGTTTATTAAGGGCTCAATGTACCGGTAAATAAAAGTATAGGGTTGCAATATGCTGATTTTTTTGTACAGGGGGTAATGTAAAAAAATGTTAAAGTATAGGGGACAAATTATGTGTTTTTCCAAAAATTTATTATAATATGCTAGTTTAAGTTACATAATTTCACTATAATTAAGATTTAATACTCTTAATATTACAAGTAAGAGGGTTGAGGAAGTGATTTAATATTTACTTTTTTTTAACAGTATTTATTATAAGATGCACCATTTGAATTTTTTTGCGAATATTTTTTTAAAGTGCGCTGCCTAATATTTTATATTTAGATAATGCATTAAACTATAATAATAATAATAATTTATTTAGATACATTTTTAATGTGCCTTTTGGTTGACCATAATATAAAAGTTGGTAAAATGGTTAAAGATTAGTTTAAACTTTGAGATGTGATGGTTTTTACAAGCAATGCGTGTAGTTGGTGGATATAGTCGGAGTCAACGTAGGTCCCACGCGGCACGCGCGCGTGCGGGCGGCAACTGGGTCCTCTTTTTAACACCGCCAAGAGTCAAAATCCGGATTGTGACAAAATTTTTTATTAATTTTTGGCTTTACACTTATTTACCCCTTTTTTTTTTTTTTTTTTTTTTTTTTTTAACATACACTTATTTACCCCATCAACAACCTTTACTTAATTTTAACCCCTTTTGCTTCCATTCTCACTTCAAACTAATGATTTGCTTACATATAAAATTTATTTAAATCTGTAATTAAGTAAAAATTAGAAAATAAAAATTCAGTGCATATAAACATATGTTTATGAACTTAATTATTACAAGTTCAATATAAGCTAGAAATCACATATAACATGCTCTGTAATAACATAATTAATATAGGTTTTATGGCTATTGATAGTACAATTGCCTATAATCATGATTAATTACTGGATTTAAAAATCCTTTAGATGTAATAACTTAAAATGAATCACTAAATTATTAATATTTAACTGATTATTTTTATTATAATTATAGAGAATGTCTTAATGGTTAAAGTTATTAAAGTCTAAAATAAAAGAGCAACAAATAATTGAAAACTTAAGTTTCACTATAAAAAATCATAATCTTATCAAAAACATAAAAAAAAAAAATTTAGAGTCTCTAAAAGTATTCTCATTGATAAGTTTTTCTACATAATTTGAATAAGCATTTAAAGCAAAATAAGGTTTCACTTTAGCTTATGTATAGGCGTACGTGATATATAGCCTGAATTAAAACCTAAGTATTTTGTCATATGAGGCTGCACAAATGCAAAGCCAAAGGAGAATTATCATAGATCGTAGTAGTTGAGAAATAAAAAAAGCCAAGGTACTGCTAAAATTAGGTTATTATGGCAGCTAGCAAGTTAAAGCAAGAAGTATTTCGGGAAATAGCAAATTCATATTTTTTTCTAAAATAAGAAAAGAACCAAAAAGGGTGGAGGTTCAATCATTGGTCTACACAATTGGATGTACATGTTTTTTGCCATTTGAACTATTTATGACTACAGTAACAAATTCATATTACTACTTATCAGGCTCTTTCTATTAATTTAAGTCGCTTTCTGAACTTTGGTAATTTAGAAAACGATATTGTATATATTAGGTCACCCCATCCACCCTTGGATTTTCTTCCTTGTCTTCTTTTGTTTGAAGAATGTTCTATCTCCTTTAGAAAATGACCATTTTGTACCCATATTTTGCTCATCTCATGCCTTGTGAGCTTCTATACCAACACTAGTGGCCTTAGAGTAGTTGTCCATTTTATAATTTAATTAATTAGATTATCAAAAGCCCATTTAACAACCCAATTAAAACTTTATTTTTTTGTTATAATTCCCCACTTCCATTTTCTTAATCTTAATGTTAAAACATGATTTTTATTTCAATTAAACGCGTTATATTTATTTCAACACTATTATTCATGTGTGCATCACATGATATATTGTGTAATTATCTATTGGTTAATGCCTATGCACTATCATAGGTTGATTTGAAGAGAGACGGCTTATTCATGTATCATGGGTCAACCTTAAACCGAAATTACTATTGCAATTAACATAAACAACAATCTAACTAAATGGAAGCAAATTAAGATAATTAATGGGTTAAGTGTATGGATATAATTAGAACTGTAGAACGTATGTATATATTTGACAAGTGATGTCAAGATGAGGTAATGTTGATGTGTAAAAGATGACAAAAACCATGGTACTTGCACATCTTTGGACCGTGGTCCATATACCATATGTAAAAAAAAAAAAAAAAAAGTTGCCACGTGTCACGTGTCAGTAATGAGAACAAAGGACACGTGCCAAAGGACCCATGAATCAAAAAAATATAAACAAAAAACAACAAAATGTATTTTTCCTTTTTTTTCCAAGTAATAATCTGTTATTTTATTATTATTACAGGGCCAAAAAAATATTATTATTATGATTCTTATTATCGTGTGGAGATGAGTTGACCATGTGTTTTGTAAGGGACAACGTGAGTGGCGCTGTGGTATTTAGTCAACCCATAACTCAGTGTAACAAGCACCATAAGATAAGAGCCGCCCATTGCTAGTAATAACAAAACACACAAAATAATGTCTTTATGTTCACATTTTTGCGACCCATCTGCTGTTTTCTGTTCAAGTCTATACTTTCATCGTATAATGTACTTATTTAGCACTTGTTCGTGTTAAAATAGAGTTTATGATAGTAAAAATTGATGAAATCAGTCAATAGATAATTATTTTTATTTAAATAACATTTGAAATTCAAATCATGATATATATAAGCACATGATAAAACTTTTACTATCTTTAATTTTGTTCGGATCAAATTAGATTAGTTAATATTTCACGGCCATTTTTAACAAAGGATATGCCCTATGGAATACGTAGACAAAGATCAACGACATATTCTCCATACTATAACATGTGAAATGCTACCCATTACATATCTTGGTATATATATATATATATATAGGTAGATGCGTTCCATATCTTCTCAATAATTGCACTATTGGTTCATGTATAATTGATGTATTTATATACGGTGTATTTTATTTTTCATGTGTGCATATAGATATATATTATATATATGTTGTTGTAGGTGGATTAGTGACCATATTCAGGATGGTGGAGTTGAAAGCATTCAATCTTTTCTCATTGACTAAATATAAAAAATTCCATTAATTAACTAATTGATTAAAGAGAGGATTAGAGTCGAAGTTGAACCTTCTAGATGATATCAGGTTTTAGGTTTCTGTCGAAGACTTTTTTTTTTTTTTTGACACTTTAGTCAAATAGATTTAGATTTAATAATGTCCTATGGAATTTATATATACTAATATATATAATTAAGGAAGAGATTAAGCAAAAAGCATATAGTAAACAGGTGATATAACTTCCACTTTTATAGCTTCTAAGGTCCAAAACTAATTAATCATAACACCAATTTTCTATTCTTAGCGACTAGATTTATACATGGTACCAATTTTCTATTCTTAGCAACTTGTTTTATACATGGTTTCAAGATAAATGTATTGCTTCAATACATATATATACCTCAACCACCTATATATATAGTTTCATCAATTTAATTCTTATCCTTGTGTTTTATAAAAGAAAAAAGAGATTACAAAGTTAATTATTATAATTGAGTTAAATATTTTTAATGAGGGTATCATCCAATTGGTTGGTGACGTGCATTTAAAAATTGATGTGTGGATAGGGCAGGCTTATTTGAAAAAATGATTAAAGAGCTCTAAACATGCTTTTTGTTGCCGTCCTATGGCTGATTTTTATCATTTAGGAGCTATAATTATTGTGTGTTCGTGTGTGTGTATATATATATATATATAGACACACACATATACATATATGTATGTATATGTACATATGTGTATACACATATATTTATTATAAACACACATATAAGTTTGTGTCAAATTTTTACAAAATTCATAATAATTTATGAAAAAATAGAATTAACTTTCTCAAGTTTTTTTATATATATATTTATTATTTTAGCCTCTTTTATTTTTATGAAAAAATTACTTTATTTGAATTTAATGTAATTTATTTTTAATTCTTTCAACAACTAATTTTATTTTTATCTGAATATCGCTGTTTAAAATTTTTGTAATTTTACCTACTCTATTAATATTTTTTTCTTTATTTTTTCATTATTTATTTTTTCTCACAACACGCACAGCCATTGAAACGTAAAGCCAATGGCAATGCTTGTATTGAATAATATATAATTAAAAGAGTTGTATATACTTTCTTCCTTCCTCCATGGCCATCCCTATCTAGATTGACTTGTAAGGAGTGCTTGAATTTAATTTATATATATATTAAATGAAATTTCCACCAAGAGAGAGTTCCTAAATTCCGAACAATGACAATTCCTTAATCATTTGCTTTTTGGACTTATGAAATGTCACCAAATTAGTCTTTCCCTTTGTTTGTGGGGTTGACATGGATAATTGACCCATGTTGAAAAAAATTAGAAACCTAAAAAAAAGAAATTCCTTTAGCCCTTCAATTAGACCCCACTGTTAATTAAACCATTCAGATCAGAACTCAATAGATTTAAGAACGGTTCTATTAGTTTAGGACATTGATTGAAATATGGGTCATTCCTTGTCATTTTATGCTCCTTAATTAATTATTTCTGATGCTGCTCTATAATTAACAAAATATACTTTGTTTTAGTTATTGAATTTACTTTTCATTTGTTATGATCAAGAACTTAATTAAAAAATAATTTCCAAATAAATAAATAAAATATGAATTGTGTGGCATTAAGCGCACTTGAGAACTTGGATTAATAGAGGAAAAGTACTCAAATTCTAATGGATCGATCTACTAAAGGTAACATATGTTTAATCTCACGCCCTCGGAGCAAATTTGAGTACTGATCATGTAATGCATTTCTTGGTTTTCTTTTCTTGAACAATGCATGTGGAGTAGCGATCAGTTTATGATAGCTAGCATGAAATGTGAAGGATTAATTAGCAATTAGTCGATAAATAAATTGGTGCAATGGATTTACATGATCACACATCAGGCTTGGGTTCATAAGATCCCTAACCAACTGACATTAATTTTCACTTGCATAATTGTTGTCTAATTCAGAAAATTCACCATGGCTATGAGTTTTTCATCTCTCCGTTGGTCAGTCCCACAACATGTCTCATCATTGCATAAAAGAAGAAAACAGAAACTAAAAATGGGTCAAAATGTTCTTATTGATCAAAGGACTATACTTCTTTTAAAAGACAAAAGAACCATATATATATATATATATATATATATATATATATAAGGAGCGTTAAATATTAGGTTGTGTGTTGTTTTAGGGTTTCGGCATGATGAAAGGAATGGAATTGGAAGATGGGTGGGTTGCACCTACTACTATTGCATGCCCTTTCTTTGTTGTAATAATTACTAAATTTCCTCTTTTATTTATAAGTTTGTCCAAATAAATCTAATATTTTTTCTTTTCTTTCCCACCATATATATATATATAGAGTGAGAGAGAAAGAGAGAGAAAGAGAGAGAGAATTTACATATGTGCATGCTACTAGACTAAGACCTTATGGGCTAATATGTGCATGCTTTAATTTACATGGTTCTAATAATTTCCTTCAAATATTTATATATATATATATATATATATATATATATATATATATATATATATATATATGATGTAACAATAATATGTTGGTTAGTTGTTATAGTTTAGTGATAGTTAATGATATTTATAGTGTTAATCAATTGTTGTAGTCCCTCAATTCAGGTTGTATATAACCAAAAAAATAATTTGCTTCAAATATATGCTCAACCGTATAAGAAGGGAAAGATATGACAATAAAATATGTACCTGTTTTATAGAATTCGGCGAAGAAGTTAGGATGGTTAAGTAACTTGCCCTATATATGACAATACAACAAATTCAAAAAGATAGGGATTAATCACATACAACAACCTTTTTGCATTACTTGTGCTAATGCATAATTAAGCGTGAAAACAAGATTAGATTTATGTTGTCACATATGTAAACCACTTTAGGTCAAACACAAGTTTGCATAAACTCTTCTTTTGGTAAGAGTCAATACCACTTTCGTCCAAGAATAAAATTCCAACGGAAGGTAGGAAGTTTGAGCTGCTCCTGTTACTTCAATCACTAAGTATATATATATATATATATATATAAAACAAAAATTGCACAGAAAATAAAAAAAGTGATATAAAAGTATATAACCAAACACATGGAGAATGAAAATGACAATAAACAAAAAAGGAAAACAGGAAAAAAAATCAAAGAAAATGAGTTGAATTATGTAATAAAGGATTATGAATTTATGATAGTATCATATTAGACTTAACATGCTAGAATCATCAATCGAGTAGTTGTTTTGTTTCTATAATTTTCTATGTAAAAATATTGAGAATGTCTATAGTTTTCTAAACTACATTAAATATAAGACTAATACTGGTTTTGCGTTTCATAGCTGGTGTTAATTTTAAAAAAAATATGATCTTATGAGACTTTAAATATGAAAATTCCATATATAAAATATCCTCGTACTAAAATTTCAATGAACTCCACACGACTTAGCCATTAAAGATATCGTTTAACATACACTATCTTATTATGCAGTCTACTGTAATGATATAATAATTATTGCATATATATATATATTTACAAAGAATGACATAAAATAATTTGTTTATAAAATGAAATATGTGTATAAATTGGACTCAATTTGTCAATCATGCAGAAAAATCCTTGAATACACGGATTTAAGTCAATTAGTTCCACACGGTTTTCAGGTTAATGAACACATCAAAAAAGTAAACTCTCAAAGACATAAAGTAAAAGATATACAAATTAAAGCCATAATAATGAAATTGTTAAACTTGCAAAAATCAAATGACTTGAAAGTTCCCAGTCACTTGAAAACATCCAAACAAAACCAATTAAGTCAATTAGATGGCGTCTCATATCCAAACATTTCTTAATTTAGTTAATCCCTGAAGGAGCATGTGTGATTAGGATTGTTAATAATTTTATTAAACAAGAAGTTAGTCAATCATACAATATTTAAAAATGGATTCTTAAAATGCTCTCAATCTTTGGCAATTCTTGAAATATATTAGAAAATATACATGTAAGTACAAAGTTTGGTTAGCTTTTGTTCCTATTTGCTGGTGTTTCTTATTTTTATTCTCTAAAATAAGCATGTTTGTTGAAATAATGATGTAATAGAAGAAGATTTGGTCAAATAATTATCATAAACTATAGATTAATGAATAATTATTTGTCTTGTAATTAAATTCAACAAACAGCTACGGTGGAGGTATTTATATATAAAGTTAGGCAATTTCTTGATTTGGTTAAGCTGGATTTGATAGGCATTGGTGATGTTATATGCACCTAATCTTGTAAGTACTCAATGGGAGAACTAAAATAAATAATTCTTAATTCATAGTCTTTCTGTCTTGGACTTCATGGGCAATTTCTTTATCAAGATAGTCAATTACAGAGGGGAGAAAACTGAGAAAATGACTAAATATGCAAGTGTAATTTAATTAACACTAAAGAAACAACCTATTAGAGTTTAGCCCACTCAGTTCAATACATCAGAAATGGGTTAGACTACCAAATGTTGGACCCATTTTCAGGCTTTCTGGATAGATATTATGGACTAGTGGTGCCAGTCTATGGAGCCTTGATTGTCATTTTAAGAACGTTTGTGCACAAAATTGAAGAAGAAAGCCTCATTCCTTGTGCTATGTGGGCTTGGGCATATATACTCAAGAAAGAATTATATATAGTTATAATTGATTTTGAGCATATGGCAGCCATAGTTGTTGTTTGATTTTTAACACAATCTTTCTTCTAGTTAGATGATATTGGTAGCTAATTTATTATAATTCAATTATAACCTGTTAGCCACACTTATATGCAAGCACATAATACATACAATAGAAATTAATTATTTTTAATTTAAAGAGTTGGTTCAATTGTATAAAATTTTACTAAATTTTTGTAATATATATAAGAATATATTATAGTATTTAAATTATAACCTTTTTTTTTTTTTTTTTTCATACATCTTTATACTTGATTTGAAACTGAAGAAATAAAGAACAAAACCACTCGAGGGGTCAGGAGTTATTAAAATGATGACGACAGGTCGTTTCCCATGAATAAAAACTGTAAGTGTAACCACATCTATACAACATGTCGTTTACATAAAATAAATATCTCCTAAAATCCTTATCTTCCAAAAAGGAGCCACTCGCCATTGCCAAGTCCCACCTCACACCAATGGCAGCATTTACTCTCTCATCTTCTTCTCTCATTCCCAAAACCCTAAACCCACTTAAACCTTCACTTCCACTCTTCCTCACTCACACCTCACAATCATGGCCACCGCTGCAGCACAATGCTTTCAGCAGCCGGCGGCAGCCACGGCTTTTCATGACAAGAGCAGCAGTGGATTCCGATTATTCTGCGAAGAGAAGTAGCAGTAATGAGAGCAGAGAGACTATAATGCTACCTGGGTGTGATTATAATCATTGGTTGATTGTTATGGAATTCCCTAAAGACCCTGCTCCCACCAGAGAACAAATGATTGATACTTATCTTAACACTCTTACTACTGTCCTTGGCAGGTACCCTTTGCCTCTTTCTCCTTAAAGTTATAGTCTTTTTGAATTTTTGATGGTGAAGATTTGATTTTTAATTGATTTGGTTTATTGGGTTTTTATTGCTTGAATGATTGAGAGTTGGGCATTTCTTGACCAATTGGTTCTTTACCTTGCTTAAGTTAATTTTTTTTTTGTTTTTTATCTTGTACTAAATATTTGAATTTTAATTGATGATATTATTTGGGTGTTTCTTCTTGAGTGATGGACAATTGTGCATTTCATGAAGTTTGGTTTATTCTCTTTGAAATGTAAAAGAAGTGATTGGATTTGTAGTGCTTGATTATTTATTGAGTAACGATTTTGCTTTTTGTGCTCAAATTAAACAGTTAAGTAGCTCCCTTGTTGTGTTAAATTACTTCTGTACTTCATTCTCTGGATTCTGTTTTCTCCAAGAAAAAGAGTGTGTGCATGAATCTGATTGTTGGTTCTATACTTTGCTAATTCATTAGATATGTTAACTCTATCTGTGCGCCTCAAAGTTCATTACAAATTGTTTGGTATTGGTTTTTAATTTGTATGCACTTGTGTATCAGCATGGAAGAGGCAAAGAAGAACATGTATGCATTCAGTACCACGACCTACACTGGATTCCAATGCACAGTTGATGAAGCAACCTCTGAGAAATTTAAGGGTAAGTAACAATGTTAAGGATTGGTTTCATTTTCAAGTATTGGCAAGCACAGCAGTTTTCTTTTTGTTTGCAACCCTGGAAATTTATTTGTGTATTCATGTTATGCAGGTTTGCCTGGGGTCCTTTGGGTACTGCCAGACTCATATATAGATGTGAAGAACAAGGATTATGGAGGTCCCTTTAATTAAATTTTGAATTATTATTATCTTCTTTGAATATCTATATGCATCAACGATTTTATAATGGATCCTTCATGTGTTTTTGGTTCTATTTTCAGGAGATAAATATATCAATGGAGAGATCATTCCATGCACATATCCTACTTATCAACCAAAGCAGCGGAATAATTCTAAGTATGAGAGTAAGAGGTATGAAAGACGAAGAGATGGCCCACCTCCAGATCGGAGAAGACCAAGACAAGGGGCGAATACGACAGAGTCGACATCTAAATAAGTTAGTGAAATGTATGCATGTGCTTTGTGATTTCTTTTTCCATTTCAATGCTTTAGTGTTAAGTCTAAACTTAATATTGTTTGAGGAAATCCATAATTGATTTGCCAAACTGTTCAATTTCTTTCCTAAAGAATGCAGTTGATACAGCTTCGATTTTCTTACCTCCGTGTGAATATTTAAGTTCTAATTTTCTTCTAGTTTATCATTCATCATTAATCAATAGTTTACAATTAACGTGCTTCTGTTCTGTCTTTAGGTTCCTAATTTGGTATCAAAGTGGACGGCACTTATTTGGAGCCTCACCCATGTCTTGGCTGAATACTTGTGCACAAGCATTTGACTAGATATTAGAGATCTCATTTTGTGGAGCAAGTTTGGTCTGTGCGTAATTCATATATACATGCAAGGTAGGATAGGTAGTGTCACTTTGAAGAACATTGCATTGTTGCTGTATGGATGTTCTATGTGGAAGGATCTCCGAGTTATGAATAATACAAGCAACTGTTGCTGAAATTAATTGTTTTGCTTTTTCTTGATTTCCTTAGTACCTTTTTTATGTGATCTTCTCAGTCTCTTGTTTCCATCCGATTTATAGCTTCTTGTTTGTTAAACAAAAATCATGTTATTACCGCTTTATTCACTTAATGATATAAAGGCTTTCCATTGTCAAGGCTGTTGCAGAAGAGTTGTAACTTGTAAGCATCTTATAAGGCGACAATAGTTCAAATTCTTCAACATACAAGAATGGGGTGCTTTTTCTCCCTTCGCTCTCGCTCCAAGAGATGCTAAATTTGTTGTAGAACCTTAGTATATATATGGTTACGGGATTCTAAAACTCTCTTTGAACTGTTTCTGATGAGCTTGAAACAAGGTGTATTCCTTAAAATTGGCCAAGTTACTATTGATAGGATTAGCCGGAGGTTAGGGAAAGATAATGGAGAAATAATCATAATGTTATCAGCAATGCAATCTCTTACACCTTATAAAGCATTTTCTCTAGCTGAATAATGCAGATTCTTTTCCTGTCACTTTCAGCAGTAACCTTCAACCAAGTCTAGTAAAGCAAATGTATTGCCAACAAAAGGCAAAGGCACATGCTCGTTATCTTCAATAAACGCAAATAGTTGGTTCCTTGGAAATATCTTAATTGGATTTATATCTTGTACTCACTAACGTCAAAAATTCTGTTGGGTGGGTTCTTATGTAGGATTACATCACACCCGTACCTCTCTCGTCGGATAAGACTTGGTTAGGTACAGAAAATTAGAACATGTCTTGAATATAGTTCAGATTCAGATGTACCAAGAATCTGCCCAGTTGCAAGAAATTGAAGGTGGATTGATCAGCAATGGCTTACTACAACTCCGGCTGTTACATGGATGATCACTGTGAGTATAATGGTGGTTACCCTTTAACCCCCTATTATAATAGCTTCAATTCAACATCTTATTATGAAAACTTCGACTCAACATCTTATTACAAAAACTTCGATTCAGCATCTTATTACAAAAACTTCGATTCAACATCTTCTTACGAAAACTCTGATTCAACATGTTATTCTAGCTACAACTCAAATGATCAACAAAATTCTGGGTACGAATACGATTCAGTTCCTTTATTTGCTTCTTATGATCATCCTGTTTCAAGCTACTCAAGAATTGGATATTCTGTATCCTCTTATTGTGATCCAAAGTATATTGAGTATGAACCACCACCTCACTACTCTGCACAGACTCGGTTCATTATCTCTTATTCTGTCTCCGAGTTGGATGATACAGATTTTGATGAGTATGATCCAACACCTTATGGTGGTGGTTATGACCAGACTCTTACCTATGGCAAGCCACTTCCTCCTTCTGATGAAACTTGTTACCCTCGCTCTACACCTCATGATCCAGGTACTTTACCTTTAAATGGTGTCTCTTCTGGGGTGATTACAGCTCCTGTTGCAAAAGAGGTAGTTGATGAACCTCAAGCCGAAAGCAAACCACCCGCCATCAAAGAGGCAGGTGAGCAGATTCACGAGCCATTAGGCCTATACCGAGGAGAAGAAAGTAAAGAAAACTATGGTGATGATCTCATGGGATCAAGGGGCGAAGATGGCTATGAGGTGTATGAAAAGCCACCAGTGGCTCAAATTCCATCAGGTTATGGCTTGGAAGCTATGGATCTTTGTGAAGGTATATTTGGTCACTGGCCCTGTCTGTCACGTTATGGAAAGAGATGGGGAGATTGTCAAGAAGTTGCTGCAGCAGATTGTGGACATTACAATAATCAGTGGAAGGTTACTGCTGATTATCTGTTTGGGAGTCCATATCCTTATGGTGAAAGAAGAGATGATGATTATGGAGGCAATGTTATCTATGGCTATCAGAGGCATTACCACCAGCAGCAACCCCTTCATTATCAGGTTGATGATTCATGGTCCACATAATTGCATAATAATTTGAATCTTGTTTTATAAACTTCACTCCAATTTCTTGGAACTTTCTAGTTGATAAATTCAGGATCACTAAAGTCCTGAGATATATATAATTCTTCATAATGCATTAGTTCATTTATAGTTCCATTTACCTGGGATAATTCCACTGAAAGTGAATTATTATTCATCATTTCAATTTTCAAATTCTGATAGTGGAGGATTTGAAGTTATATTAAATGGTTTCTGTAATTATGAACATTGCTGATTGCTATTGATACATTACAACCAACAATCCAGTGTATGATTTTGCTTACTGGGCCATGAGAATTGCTGTAATGGAAGCACTACTTATTAGAAATAATATATGGGTACTAGGTAATTATTTGAGAGTGCTATCACTTGATGCACCAACATCATCTCCTCCTACAAAATGAATAGATCAGCAATTAAACTTTACAGAAATTACAAAATTTGTATGTTAAGAAAAAAAAAATTAAGTTTTTGCATTTTAACAATGTTAGACCATATAATTAAGGCATGTCTTAGATGGAAGTAAAAAGAATTACAAGAAGGTGGGTGGGGAAAGGTAGGGTCAGGTCAAAATCAGATGTAGACAATTTCTAATCAATTGCATGTACAAAAATATCATTAAAGTTGTAAAGGAAAGGAAAGTTGTTGCTTATGTTATGATGATGCACACCATTTTTTGTTCATTGATATGGCAACCAAAGAATAATTACTATTGATTAACTACAGTAACGCGTTTTAAGCATAGTGCTGTTTGAATTTTTTTGGTACGGTAAAAAATTAAATATTCAATAGTATATTGTAAATTTTTTTGATATATTTATTATTTTTTCCTTTGTAGCTTATTTAAAATGTAAACTTTTGTATAAAATTCTTCTAACACATTTAAAAATAGGACAATGATGGACGTCGCGACGCTCATCATTTGTCAAAAATACCCCCCACGATACAGGGGGTATTTGGTTTTTTTTTTTTTTTTTCAGGGGCAGGAAAGTAATTGGCGCTAGACCCGCGACGCACTGTAACGTCGCGGGTACCAACACCAATCTTTTTCCTTAAAAATATCAAAATAAAAACCAACAACTGTTAAAATTAATTATCAAAAAATTATTGTCGTTTAAGTGATATTTTAAATTCGAGTCAGATGTATGCAATCGTATTAAATTAATTATTAAAATTTTTTTGTTACTTTTATAATTTTGTCTGAATTGAATTAAATTAATTAAAGTCTATTAAATTTAAATAATGATAGTTTGGATATAAAAAAAATCAAAATAAATGAAAATGACTTAAGTGTAAAGTATAAAAGCTGACTTCTTACTGACTTATTTGTTCTATTGATAAAGTTGATTAATAGTAATTTTTATTTTTTTGAAACATTCAGATGAAGTGATTAATTCCCAACACCATAAGGGGGAAATTAAAGGGGTGGAAGTTCAATTCTTGGTCTTCACAATATATATCCACACATTTTTACCACTTTGACTATTTATGGGGGATCTAATTAATAATAGTTGAAAGATTATATTTATATATGGACAGCGATGGACGTCGCAATTTCGTTTGGGATAAAAATGCCCCCATGATACAGGAGATATTTTATTTTTATTTTTTTATAAAAAAAATATGGGCAAAAGAGTAAATATGTCGCAAGTTGCGACACACTATAACGTTGCAAGTTGCGACACACTGTAGCGTTGTAAGTTGCGACACTTACCCTTTTCCTTTATGTATATGTGTATTTTTCAATTTGAGTATTTTTTTAACTAAATTTTCATTTTATATATATATATATATATATATAAAGTTCCTATAACACAATGATAAGTTAGAAGATACCTAAACTAGCAAAGTGTTTCATCACCACTACAATTTCAATATAAATACATGGACAATGAAGTAATGCAAGGATTTTTTTTTTTTTTTTTTTATGGACCTTGGAAGATAACTAAACTAGCAAAGTGTTTCATCACTACTACAAATTCAATATAAATACATGGAAAAAGAAGTAATATAATAATTTTCACATATAGTATGTGACATAGTCATGAGCCGTTGAATTGGCTTATTGGCTAAAAGAATACATTATTAATCCGCAAATGGGTATTATTTTACAGCTAAGTCTTCTCTTGAAAATGCAATAAACGTTACTAAGTGAATATGAATTATGAAAATTGTGTTGTCTTTTTGTCTTGTATGGTGAAAACTAGTAAAATACACGTCCTACTTCCCACCTAATGGTGCAGACTGCAGGCAGCTACTTTCTTTTTTATGGCCGTCTGCTTCTGCAGTTCTGCCCAAATGAAGTGAGCTCACCTCTGCTCCAAAACCAAATCCTTTTGCCTTCCAAAACCGAAATTTGATTTGGTCCGCAATTATTATACATTTTTCACCTTGCCATTTTTATCCTTTATGCGTTTTGTTACTATCCTAATTGTTCAAGTTGATTCACTCTATTGCCCTTCATATTTCCCCTTGTATATATATACATACACATGTGCATGCGTGTGCACTAAATTAAGAAAATTTTATTTTGTAGTATCTCGAAATTAGATTCATAATTTATTGATTCTATATATTTTTTTTCATTTACCTATTCAATCTTTGGCAATATATATGTAATAGTTATGCTTTCTATATTGTTAATTACTAATTCAATTTAGTTAATTTAGGCATTTGCCTCTTGTTTTCAATAAAAATTTTCAAATAACCCCTTTCAAACAAATTCTAATAAAGCGATTAAACAAGGACACTTTAGTCAATAAATGAATGCCAGCAAATAATTTGGACTATCCTAAAAGGCCCACCCTTTTGCTTCTTCATCATCATCATCGCCACTCTCCAAGAAAAAAAAAAAAAAAAAAATATACAAAATAGGAAATAAAAACAACCTTAAAACCCCACAAAACCCCTACAAAAACATTTATCCTTACCTTTTTTTATCTGCAACTAAAAAAAAAAAAAAAAAAAAAAACAAATTTGTGTCCCTTCTTCACTTCCCTCTTCTCAAAAAGCTTAACCACAACACAATGTCTCTGACACCCAAATCTTTGCCTGGAGTCTTTCTGTCTCTGTCTCTTTTTCTTGTTCTTCTCAGTCTGCTACCACTCTCCACCACCTCCTCCATACAAAACCTCCTTCAGAGCCAGGGGTTGCCAGGTGGGCTTTTCCCTAACAATGTTAAATCCTACAATCTTGATCACAATGGGAGGCTAGAGGTGCACCTTGATGGTCCATGCATGGCCAAGTTTGAGACAAGGGTGTTCTTTGATAGTGTTGTTAGAGCTAATCTTAGTTATGGTGGTCTTGTTGGACTTGAAGGTCTCTCTCAAGAAGAGCTTTTTCTTTGGTTTCCTGTTAAAGGGATTCTTGTTAATGATCCTTCTTCTGGATTAATCTTGTTTGATATTGGTCTTGCTCATAAACAACTCTCTCGTTCTTTATTTGAAGATCCCCCTGTTTGCAAGCCTCAAGGTACGTACGTAATTAACTAGTGGATCTTGATTTTAATTTTTCTCTATACAATTAAAGATTTCTTTAATTAATTGAATAAAATAACTTTGAAATGCAGGATCTTTGATGGAGTTCTTTGGCAGGAAGATGGGTTTTGCTGTGATGAGGTGAAAGACAGCACCTACAGTTTGAATGAGAATTTTATTTCTCTTCTTCTTTTTGGTTTCTTCTTTTTCTTTTTGGCCCTTTTTCGTGTTTATGTTTTTCTTTAATTTGAACTTTGATATGGAAATACATGAAGTAAAGTGCATAGATTCTATATAGGTTGGTTGTAAAAAAAAGAAAAGAAAGCATGGAAATTCTGAGGGGATATATTTGTGGAATCAAATGATAATCTTTTTGAATTTTTTAGATTCATAACTGCTGAGTGATAATAGATATCTTTAATGTGATAATGATAATGATCTTAATTGCTGTGTTTGTCTAATGAGCTTCTTATGCTTCCCTTAATTTAAAAGGAAAGGTGAAGCTTATTGGATTTAATCTGGGCCTTTTGATTCCAATAATGAATATATTCTTGCAAGAATTAAGATTTTTTGTTTTTTTGTCTTATGGTAATTAGTATAATTTTGTTGCAAATATTCCTTTTACATCATAAGTAAGAATGTTTTGTTCCAATAATTTAGCAGATTATTTTCTGCTTAATGGATTATCTTGATTAATTCTCCGTGTCACATGAAATCTGCTGTGCTGGAATTGATTTTCTGTATCATGATTAACACCTATGTGTTTTTAAATGAACTTATCTTTTGCCAATTACTGTACATATTGACTCATATGATATGATGGGAAATTTTATCTATAATACCAACATAAATATATTCTTTTGTATTATTGAATTCACTGTATATGGCCAAAAATTTATTTAATTTTTAGTTATTACTTAGTTTATTGATGCTGTTACTATCCTGCCTTACTTCTTAATAGTTGGATCACTACTGTTAATTAATGTATTGTTCTCAGTAAACATCAATGCATCAATTTCATCATTGTAAAAATCATAAAATCAATGTAATCTTCCTTGTCAAAATTCCTGAATTGATGAAACATAAATAAGCAATTAAAACAGCTATATGCTTCTGATGATCTCGAGGAGTAGTTCCTTGGTCTGCTGGACTGTTAGAGTATCACCATAAGTGCCCTGAAATAACAACAATTCAAGCTGATAAAAACTAATGAAATCTGAGACAGAAAATAATAATTAGAAGCAAGTGTCTACTGGAAAAAAATATAGCAGCAGATGTGTGTTCTGCCTTACCTCAACGCAGGAGGAGAAAAGAATTGCTCCTTTGTAGGTAGTAACATTGGTGTCAGTGAGTTCAAGTCCAATGTAAGTCATGGCCTCGATTAATCTAGTGAACCTGCCTCTTTTCTTCTCCAATGTTATCTTAATCCATAGTTTAGTCTCATCAACGTAACTCACCTGAACATCTTCCTACAAATAATCACATGAAACAGCATTATCATCGACTCTAAAACAATTGTTCGTAATTCATAACTGATTATATAATCAGATTATAATCAAACCATTATTCCACATTGCCTCATTTCCTCTCTGGGATCAATCTCATCGCTCCTTGTTTTGACTACTTCCTCTGAGGATTCGTCTATTTCGATAAGCTGGTCACTGAGAAGCTTCACATTCTTCTGCAGCTCCTGGATGTAAGAAATGGCGTCCTCAATTATGGTCGCCTTGTTCATCTAGTCCATCCATTTACAAGAATTACAAAAAGAAAAACAAGAAAGAACAGCAAAATGTGGAGACAAAGGCAGGATATATGATTAGACTAATTACATTGGTGATTATAGGAACCATAGCTCGTAATGCCAGGAGCCTGTCACTAAGCTTCTGTCTTCTCCTCCTTTCAGCATGAAGGTTCTTGGATTTGTACTCTTTGGTATCATCGTAATCGACCCTTCTTCGCCCCAGTCTCCCCCTTCTGCTACCTTCTTGAGCAATGCATAATTCATTCATTGCAGAGCCTACAAATTCCATTACTGGGGAGACCACTGTTCAGCACTTGTCTATCCAAGTGAGACTGTGAAAAGGGGGAGAGAGCTCTATTGCAATATACGGTGATTTGGTTATAAAGCAGTTACTCACACAAGAAACAGAAAAAAGCTTGGTGGTTTTGTGTGTTCGTACATTTCACACATAATAAGCATTGTTGAAATCCCATAACTGAATCAAGCATTTATATATATTAATAAGGAGAAATAACAATAAAACTAGTTGGATATGAGCTTTCAGGAATTGAACTTTTATTTGTGCGCTACAAGATAGACACTCGATCATTAAATTATTAATTTTAATGAAAATTCTATGCATTAAAAAAAATTGTATTAATTGATCCATTTTAGAGTTAGAATCATTGAAATGTTGGTCAAATATCTATTTTTAGATAGTTGGGAAATTATTCTTTGGCCTGGAAAGTACCAAATGCATGAGATACCATGGAGATAATATTCTGTCAAAATGCAGGTACAGTTTTATTCTTTAAGGCATCCAGAGCAACACTAAAGATGTGCTAAATGTGTCATGTGGACCAAAAGAAAACAACAGCAAAACCAGGGATTATATGATGTGGAAGCAAATATATATTTTTCCAGTGCCGAATTTGATTGTTTACTGGGCTCAGGAGAAGAACAAAGAAGTGCTTAGTTTAAGAATGGTGAATAAGCAAAAACAGAAACAGCCATAGATTGCTGCAAGTACCAGTTTGTGTACGAACCTATGACACTAAGTGCAAAATGCAATGTAACCAAATAGGCCAATTATATAAATAAAAGCTTATGAAAATCGTCTCACACGACACAAATATACCAGTTAAAGTTTCTAGCAGCTGATAATTTCAAAATAAAGATGAATATGTATATTTGAGCCTCATATAAGCTGCACTTGTAGGAATTTTAAATGAAAGTCATTTATTTATTCATATAATTATAGTTAAACAATAAATAAAATTACCAATGCACCTTCGGCTTAGTGGCTAAGACTTTCACTGACAGTGTAGAGGGTCTCGAGTTAGAATCTATCTAAATAAATAAAATTATGATAATTTTTTACACATTGCACTATCTTTTTTTTTTCTTTGGACAAAGCAAATAAAACAACTTCATTGAACAATATTCCCAGCTATCTGTAACATTACTTTTTAATTTGATTTATAGTTTACTTTTATGATAGCTCAGTTCTATTTTAATATATGTATCTATAGTTTTTTCTATTTCTCTTTTTCATAATTTTATTTAATTCAATTGGGTAAAAAATGATTTAAGTTAAAAAAAATTTACTTGTTATTATTTTGTATTTGAATATATATTCACATTTTATTATTTAACATAGCATATTATTTAATATTTAACATGAATTCATTTATTTTTAAGCTATAGATTCCACACAAATTTTTATTTTACACTATAATTTTGTATGAGTTAAATTTATTTTTTTTGGGTATAAACCAAGATATTTAGAATTCGACTCTGATTAATTCAGTTTAATTCAAATAAAAATATAAAAATGCCACTCAAAACTCAAAACATTGTGTAAATCAGAACAATTCTTTGTCAATTGATGTCAATTTCAAATAAAAATTTTTGATAGGGGATTAAATAAAAGTGTAATTTTTTCAATAGATATTATTTTTACAATAATCTTAGCATTTTCATGAAAATAGATTTACCCGAACAAATTAAAAATTACGTTTTATTACAAAGTTATAAATAGTTATTTTATTTATTATTTCTTTTGTTAATCTGAAAATCAAGAACGATGCCATTTATCTTGCGGCTTCTCAGCCGCACATTCTCAACATCGACCCAACTCACCACCAGCAGAGCCGCCACTGCCGCCGCTAAAACTTCACTTTCCAAAGCCATCTACGAAGAGCGCGACCTCAAGTGCCTCGTCGAGAAGTTCAAAAAATTCTCCGAAAATGACCGTTTCAGAACCAAAACCAGCATTTACGAAGCAACCATTCGCCGCCTCGCCATTGCCAAACGTTTTGATTGGATTCAGGAAATCCTCGAGCACCAAAAGCAGTACAGAGACATCTGCAAAGAAGGTTATAATGTCCGTTTGATCATGCTTTATGGGAAATCAAACATGTTCGAAAATGCGCGCAAGGTGTTTGATGAAATGCCCGAGAGGAACTGCAAAAGGACCGTACTGTCCTTTAATGCGCTCCTTGCATCGTGTGTTAATTCAAAGAAGTTTGATGAGGTCGATGGGTTGTTTAGGAAATTGCCAAAAGAGTTGGAGATTGAACCAGACGTAGTCTCATACAATACAGTTATAAAGACATATTGCGAAATGGGTTCATTAGATAAAGCAAAATCGTTGTTTGATGAGATGGAAAGGAAAGGAAAGCAGCCTAATTTAATCACTTTTAATACTCTTATAAATGGGTTTTATGTAAATGGGCTGTTTGTTGATGGAGAACGAATGTGGAGTCAAATGGTGCAACAACATATTGTTCCAGATATAAGGAGTTACAATGCAAAGCTCCTTGGTTTGGCATTGGTTAAAAGAACTGAAGAAGCAGTTGAGTTGCTTAAAGAAATGAACATTAAGGGAATTAAACCTGATGTTATTAGTTTAAACAATTTGATTAGAGGGTTTGTTAGAGAGGAAAACTTGGAAGAAGCTAAGCATTGGTATTGTGAAATAAGGGATAGTAGTGATTGTAAGCCTGATAAATTCACTTATGTTACATTGATTCCTTTTGCATGTGAGAAGGGTGAGTTAGAGTTTGCATTCGAGCTTTCAAAAGATGCTATCAGTAGGAAGTGTCTTGTTGATACGGCATTGTTACAGCAAGTGGTGGATGGGTTGGTTAAAGAGTCAAAAATCCAGGAGGCCAAGGAACTTGTGCAGATTGCAATGGATAATGGTTACTGTCGGTATAAGCTGAAACTGCCTTCATAAGAGTCCGTAGCTTAACAGCTTCTTGGTGGTTTGGCTCAGTCCATGTCGACTCTGACAGGAAACCCAAAACACAAAATTTCTAGCGTACTATCGTTTAAACCAGTCTCTGACCCTCTGTTATATTCGTGTTTCGATACAATTTGTTTATGACCAGCGGACACCACTTTCCAGCACTATAATGGACCTGATATTTTGATCAATGAACAAATAGAGACGAATTCTATAGAGTTTCCAAGTTTGAAACAAAACATTAATTTGGTGATGGGGATGGGTAGTGGCTACCAAAAGCTCCGATGTGGTCTGGGCCTTGATAGTCATCAGAATGTGAGCTGTGGGGAGGCCACATTCACATGAATGTGGCCGTTGTTTTAAAAAGTTTTTCTATATTCTGATATAAAATATATTAGGTTTATTGTTGTCCAAAAACACAATATTCGCAAAGTAATACAATTTGATATTTTAATTTGTAATTATAGCACAATTTTAATTTGGTTAAAATTAAAAAACTGAAATGCATACTTGAAAATTGGGGTAGATTAACTCTATCTAACTAATGTTGTTTTTATTATTTTAATTAATTTTAGATAATAAATAAACACTACTATTTAGAAAATATCTTTCAAATGTTATGTCAAATCACATAAAATAATTTAATTTTTTAGAAGGTATTTTATATGAAAAATATTTATATAAATAAGATTTGGCAATGAATCCCACATAAGTAAAAGTGAGTTAGTCCATCTTAAATTACACATATATTTTTTAATTTTTTATTTTAACCAAATTAAAATTGTACTATAATTGTAAATAAAATATCGAATTGTGCTACTTTTTTTCAACTTTTAAAGTTTGGTATAAATTTGTAACAGGTAGAAAATATTGTAATTTTTTTAGTACCAATAAGCCAATAAATTAATAAATGCATATTTTTAATATCTTAATTTATTTTCATATATATATATATATATATATATACACACACATACGGTGTTGGTGATGTCATCTGTTCGTTTTAGATAATTTTCTTTTGAAATCCAACGATGAAATCATAAATAATTTCTGACTCAACACATTATTATTTAATATTATTCAAATTAATTATTTTTATTATATTTTAAATTTTTATTTTTAATCTATTTTACTCATAAATTCATATATTTTTTTAAGGTTCATATAAAATTAAAATGAATAAATAAAGATGACTTTTTTAAAGTTTCCAAGTCACAAAACTTTAATTTCGTGATGGCCAGTGGCTATATGTATAGGGAGGCCGGGGTGCTACCTATCAGCTCGACTGCATGGTCATTAGGGGATATCTATAAGCACGATCATTGTCATTATATGTAGAGTAGGGAGGATGGTGAATGTGGCCATTCTTTGAAATATATATATATATATATATCTCTTTTATATTTGTTAAAAGACCTATTGGTAAAAAAAATTCAAATATTTGAAACTTTTTACAATCTAATCCTAAACTTTTAATTTTTACAATAATGTTTCAATTTAACAAATGTTTGATAATTTTAACACAAACAATTTTTTTTGGTCAAAATTCACTAAAAATGCTGATGTGGCATCTTATAAAAAGTTCATTTTACCCTTTTTAACTTTTTAAATTTATAATGATTTATTGGTATCAAAATCCAAACATTTGAATTTTTTGACAATTTTATAACTTTCAAATTTTGATAAAATATTTTAATTAAGCCAATTAATAATTATTTATTTAAAATTAAATAAAAATAGAAGCACAATAAAAGAATTAAATTTATTATTATGAAATTGTTAAATTCACAAATGATTTTTATAATAATTTTAAAAATTAAAGATATTTTTAATATAAAAATTATTACTCTAGTTAATTTAAAATTTTAATTATTTCATACTTATTTATATAAAAGTAGTTAAAAATATCTAATTTAAAAATTTAATTTTTTTTTTATTTTACAACATACACACACACACACACACACACATATATATATATATATATATATATATATATATATATAATTTTTAAATTATCATGTCAATACTTTTTATTTAATTTTGGTCAAATAATTTTAAATTGAAATATTTTAAAAAAAAATTAAAAATGGGATAAAACTGTCAAAGTCGCAAGCGTTTGAATTTTTTTTATGCCAATAGACATTTATTGATTTTATAATATAAAGCGTAAATTTGACATTTTACATATGCCACGTCAGCATCTTATTTTTTATTTTGACTGAAAAATTATTTGCGTTAAAATTGCCAAACATTTACTAAAATGAGACATTATTGCAAAAATTAAAAGTTTAGAATTAGATTACAAAAAATTGCAAACGTTTAAATTTTTTATACCAATAGGCCTTGTTAAAATATCTATAAACACAATCATATCACAGTCAGTGATGGATCAAGCATTTGAAGTTAGGGAAACAAAGTTTTAATTTTTTTTCTTAAATAAAAAATTATATATATGTATGGGGGACAATTAATTAAATTTTTGGGAGTGAAAATATATATTTTCAAAATTTTTTAATAAAATGTATATAAAAATACTAAAATTTAGTTAGTTAGGGGGCAAAAATATTTATTTTCAATATATATATAAAATGCTAAAATTTCTTGTTCCGTCATTGACCATAGTTATTGGTTGTTAAAATACTTTTAGTGCTCTTATGGTCATATTGGACCACAATGAATTAATTAAAACCACTGGAAATAAAAAATATTTCATTTCAATTTTATATTTTCCTATGGTTCTCATTCATTTTGTCTGACCATTGCACGTGTATCTTGCAGGAAAAAATAATAATAATAAAAATAAAAACAAGTTCAGCTTGCATGTCTCTTTCAGGGTTGTAAAATTTTGCATGGTTTACTAAGATTCCTATATATGAACAACCCGTAGTGAAAGCAATGATGTGGTTGCTAAGTTCTGAATGTGTATTCGGGTGAGACACATGTGAGAAAAGATGTTTTTATCTTTGTGGTAGGGCAGTTCTTAAAGTAGCTATGTCGAAGTTTTGACTCTTACGATGGAGAGCTTATTCCGCGCTGATTAATTGAGACGAATTTGGTTGTGTTCCCACCATGCATGGAATGGATTGGAAACATGTGTAACGTTATGCTCCTGCTCTATTATTGTTACAAATTACAAATTAGTGGTCAATCATCGACTTTCTTCCATGTCATATAATATTAGAAGAAATTAATTGGCCTAACTTATCTCGGTAAGTCCATTACTGCATGTTAATTATGCCATGCTTCTTTTTGTTTTTAATCTTAATTAATAAGAAGACTCGAAGATTTAAATATTAATGAATTAGGAGTGTTTTATTTCTATCAGCTCATATTAGATTATTTTTATTTAAGTTATATTTTGAATTTAAGCTATAATATATGCAATCACGTTAAATTAACTGTTAGGAGACTTTGTCATTCTTGTAATTTTAAACCGAATTAAATTAATTTTATAGATAAAAAAGGTAGAAATCAAACCTTTTATATATATATATATATATATATAATACCCTTAAAAATAAGTGATCATTTTGATTACTTTCTCGCTTACTACTTTCTAATTTGTTGATATAATTAATATCAATTAGGAAAAAGGTATGGCACGACGGGTTCACCCAGTTCTTTTTTAGGTTTTAGATTTTGTCAATTTAATTAATTAATTAATTAAAATAACTATATTTTTATTATTATATAATTTTTAATATTATAATATTATTAGGGGTAAAATAGTAATTTGGATAAAAAATTTTTTGTCTTTTTCTGTGAGAGACACCACTGTTGGTGTCTCTCACATGGACATGTATCATTGTCCTATAAATATTAACTAGTTTTTTAGAATTTTAAAACATTATATTCACTATTATTTATTTGTTGAAATTATAACATATAAGATATATATTGAATTATTTTATTAATTTTTATAAAAATATATTTTGTATCTATAAATTTTGAA
>CATIWO010055906.1:0-24351 GCA_949673435.1 Macaranga tanarius | reverse complement strand
TTGACTAAAGTGAATTCCCAAGCAATCATAAATCTTGTGTCACTGTTCGATCCACTCATCACATGAGTATCCACATGTCTATTCTGATATCTCATATCAAGTAGCATGAGACTCACTACCTCCCACTATCAGTATCACATACCGATTAAGAAAAATAGACAGAGGTGATAGTCTAAGATTAATATAACCTTTATATTAATTCACCAACTATGAACATTTATAGTATATGTACTAAATGAGTTTGTTACTCATATTATCAACTCTTGATAATAAACTCATTTAACATAATAGTAAAGGTAAATATTCAAATAAATAAACACTTTATCTAAAAGAATATTTTATTGCCAAAGGGATTAATATACAATGTTTATATACATAATGGCTCTAGGGCACATCTATACTAACACCATTATCACTATCCTTACTTTTTTCCTCCTCTACCTGCACCATTTATGGGTTCTACTCCCTTTTTATCCAACATGAATGATCTCGTGCATGCTTGAGGTTGAAGTTAGAATCAATAACTTCACCACGGGTGAAAGCTTGCTTTGCAAAGTGAACCAACCTAATACATCACATACTTGACAAAGAAGATTGTGAGATATCAAGGGCAATAGCAGTTTGTGTAATCACATGACCATATATCAAAGGACCCATATAATGGTTAGAATAATCAAGCAGTTGATTTAATAGCCAATGAGTCCAACAAATGGGTTTCTTTTCATGAATGCACCACATCAAAAACAACTCTTATACGGACACCCTATTACCTTTCGATTTACTAAAAATAAGACATACAAGTATCTTATGCAAAAGCCAATATTTATAATTTTTAATAAATATGGCAGAACCTTTTTTAGCATCAAAAGAAGGAGGCAAATCTATCAAAAATCCCCAAAAATGATGTGCACTAAAATCACTTGGCATTTTACGAACACCATCCTTAGCAAAACCAAACAAATTTTTCATGAAATTAAGAGTTAACTTATAAGTATTGCCTAGCATGTGAAAATCTAGAGAATGAGAATCCTTTTCATTCATAACCAAAGAACAATTAAATTCTTGAGTCAATTGCACATAAGAATAATTTTTCAAATCAATAAATTTCTTAAGACCAATTGACTTTAATAATTTATCCATCACATTTGTCATACCCATTTTCTTAATAATATATTTAGGTAAAAATATAGAACCAGCTATATCCCTAGTTCTACATTGCACATACCTTTTGCTTTTAAATTCATAAAAAATAGGGAAGGGAGCATCAAACCTTTGACCTATATCTCTAGGTTGGTCCTCCACATCCTGTTGCATAATAGCCTTACCCTTTGAAGCCTTGGGTGGTTGTTGTTTAGTTTTCCCCATTATAGAAGAAATAGAGAAAAAAAATATATAGGTGTTGTAGAGAATTAAAATTGAAACAAGAAAAAGGAAGAGTTAAATAGGAGATGGGTTTTGAAAAAAAAGGTTAAAGAAATGAAAATGGAAGCAAATGGAGAGAAGAAGAAGAAAAAATGAAAGCAAAGAAGAAGGAAAAGACACAAGGCATAGAAAAAAATGAAAAATCGGAACTTTCTTGATTTAATAACTGCAGAGTCATGACAACAGGCACCAATCATGACTCGACACTCCCTTTTAATACTTGCTGAGTCATGACAGTGCACTACAGTCACGACTTGGCACTTAAGAAAGCACTTACCGAGTCGTGACAATGGCATGTTGTCCTAACTCGATAGGTCCGTAATATATTTTTCTTTATTATTATTAGTTTTTTTATAAACAGGTACATCTTAAACATAATTTAAAAATAATATAATTTTGAAATGAAAAACAACAAAAATGAAATAAAACAAATTTATGGGGTTAGAATGTAAGATTAAACTAAGAAAAGAAATGTAAACACATAAAAAAATCACACTAAGTAAATAAATGCTAAATTGAGATCTATAGCTTGACCATTACCTCAATAAAGTTCAAGGTGGAGAAATGAAAGGGATGGAAATCTCTTTTTCCACTTGATTACTAACAGTATATATAAGGCTTAAGACGATAACTATTTACCTTAAAAGTCTCGCCTTTCGCATTGGTGATTTCAATAGCACCATAGGGACAAACTTTCATAACTCGAAATGGACCCAGACCACCTTGATTTTAACTTACATAGGAAGAGTTTGAGCCTTGAATTGTATAAAAGAATAAGCTACCCTTCATAAAACTCCTTCTTCTAAATGTTCTTATCATGTCATTGATTAGTTCTATCTTTATAAATCTTAGCATTCTTTTAAGCATTTATCCTCAATTCCTCCAATTCATTAAGTTAAAGGAGCCACTTTTGACTTGCTTTCACTAAATCAAAATTTAATGCCCTTGTTGCCCAGTAAGCTTTATGTACAAGCTCAATCGGAAAGTGACAAGACTTCCTATAGATCAATTGATAAGGGTTAAGACCAATGGGAGTTTTGAAAGTTGTCCTATATGCCCATAATGCATCATCAATCTTCAATTCCCAATCCTTTCTTAAAGCAGAAACCGTCCTTTCCAAAATCCACTTGAGTTCTCTATTGCTAACTTTAACTTAACCACTTGTTTGAGGGTGGTATAGAGCAACAACCTTGTGAGTGACTCCATACTTCTTCAAAAGTGACTCAATCATGTGGTTATAAAAATGAGAACCTCCATCACTAATCAATGCTCATGGAGTACTAAATCTAGGGAATATGGTCTTTTTAAGTATTTTCTTGACAACCTTGGCATCATTTGTAATGGATGGAATAGCTTCCACCCATTTAGAGGCATAATCAACCATGACAAGGATGTACTTATTGCCTATTATACCTTTAAAATATCACTTAAAGGCATCTCATGCTTCTTAGAAATATTACCCATTCTTTGACATCAGTCACAAGCAAGCACAAAATCTCAAGCATCGTTAAATAATGTAGGCCACCAAAACCTAGATAAGAGTACCTTAGATATTGTCCTTAATGCACCAAAGTGTCCACCTATCTTCATTGAATGACAATAGTTTAAAATATCATGAACTTCATCTTGTGGAACACACCATTTTCTCAATCAGTTTCCACATCTGTTGCATAGCAACGGTTCTTCCCAATAATAAAATTTGACATCATGCAAGAATCTCTTTTTCTTTTTAAAATCCATACCATAAGGCAAAACTCCACTTGCTAGATAGTTAGCAATATCAGCAAACCATAGAAGTTTCTTTTTAGTAATTTGTAGAAGTTGTTCACTAGGGAATGTGTGATTGATAGGTACACTATCATCTTGCTTCTTTAACCCCTCTTGATCTAGCCTTCACAAATGATCTGCCACAAAGTTCTCACTGCCCTTATTGTCTCTAACCTCCTAATCAAATTATTGAAGCATTAAAATCCACCGAAGCAACCTTGGCTTCGTGTCTTTCTTGGTAAAAAGATACTTCAGAGCAGTATGATCCGAATAGACAATCACCTTTTAACTAACAAAATAAGTTCTAAATTTGTCAAAAGCATAAACAATGGCAAAAAGCTCTTTTTTGGTGGTAGTATAGTTAATTTGAGCACTATCAAGAAGCTTGCTAGCATAGTAGATCACATAAGGCTTCCCTTCCTTTCTTTGGCCTAAAACAGCCCCCACAGTATAATTACTAGCATCACATATAATCTCAAATGGCAACTCCCAATTAAGTGGATGTAAAATAGGAGCTGAAACAAGAGCTTTCTTAAGCTTTTCAAAGGAATCCAAACATACATCATAATGGTTTGGAAATTTTGGAGAAGTCTCTAATGAACCTTCTGCAGAATCTAGCATGCCCAAGAAAACTTCTCACATCTTTTAACACATTTTGGAGGTGGCAAATTAGCTATGACTTTAATTTTTGCTCTATCAACCTCAATACCCCGCTTTGACACCATATGGCCTAAAATGACATTTCTCCCATTAGCACTAATCTATGCTCTTTATACCTGTTTAGCACTTTAGAAAGATTTTCTAGAAAATTTGAAAAGTTAGCACCATAAACACTAAAATCATCTATGAAACACAATCATTAATTAAATCACTAAAAATGGAGAACATGCATAGTTGAAATGTGGTAGGAGTATTGCTGTAACACCCTCAACCACAAATATACATGTGTCCATGATAACACATAACCACGTGGCATAAGACAATTTCTTATGTATATAATAAGATCTTGTACATAATTATTTCATTATAATAACTAAGCATACATGATGTCTTTATATAAACCAAAATGCCAAACGCAAATAACAATGAGATTGTTGACACCAAGCTTGCTTCTGACCCACCTAAGCTCATAAATAATGTATACCTCAAGCTCTATTTACTTACAATCTGAAAAACATATTTTGTAAAGGAATGAGCTTTCGACTCAATAATCAATTATTAATATAATCATACATATAATACTTCTCAAGAACTAATTAAGGGAAAATATATAAAACTTGCTCACAATAAACTACAAGAATTTTCTAAAACATGTTGCACACAATTGTGCAGAAATGGCACATGGTCGTGCCTGAGGCTTGCCTTTTTCCCTCTAGACCGCACAGCCATGCCAAAATGGCACACGGCCGACCATGCTAAGAAGGCACACGGCAGTGCCTGCTTCCATTATTCTTTCCCATGAATTGCACACGGCCATGCCAAAAAGACACACGGCCGTGTCTAAAGTCTGAATTTGAATCTCAACAAATGCACGGCTGTGTGTTGAAACCACATGGTCGTGTCCTATAACCTGTACAACATCTGAAACATCACAAAAAGGTATCCAACCACCACAACTCAAATATTGGTGCAATATATATACTAAATCACACTATTTCAAGTAATCCACAATCATAATCTTCATAATCACATCTCACATTAAAACCACATTCAATTCACAACTTAAATCATAATTCACTATTCTCACATTCATTACTTCTCATTTCTTGCCATATCAAATTGTTTGCACAATTCACATAATTATGCAACCATTATATATAGAAGAGAATCAATATTTAAATATATAACCATTAAATAATCACTTACGAAAAGCTTTAACTCCTTCTTAAAGAAAAGCTCCCCCTATTGACTAGGGTCTCCTCTATCTCTTCCAACTCCTACACATAATGATATATCAATTTCACAAAGTAAACATTGAAATTCATCTCAACCTCACAAAGTGCAACCAATTGCTCATAATTCAATATAACCAAAAGATACACAAACAAGTTTAATAACCCCCAAATTTCTACTGAAGCTAGGGTTATGAGTCTAATATCAATTCTAATTAGAATTACTCAAACCAGATATGTATAGAATTTATTATGGATTATTGATTAAAATCAGGTAAAACAGAGCACTCACTATGAGTAGTAAAATGTCAAACCCTATTAGACAAGCTTAACAGCAATTTTAGCTCAAGCTCAAAATATAAAAATTATAGAGGACTCTCTAAAGTTTTTAGAGAATCTAACCATGTTCAAATCAGAGTCTTATAACTTAAGTTATAACAACAAACATGAGACTAAAAAATAGAGGAACATGACCTGAAATTTCAACCAATCAAACTCAACTCAAATCAACACAAAAACATAATTAGAACTTACCACTTGATGCTTCTATAGATTAAAGACTTCTAATGCCTCCCAATTGCTAGTATGAACAAGATCAAAAGCTCTCCAAAAATCACTCAAGAAATCACTTTGTTCTTCCTCAAAATCTCTACACTCACATATATACATATCAATACCAACCAATCAAAACTCACCAAATAGCCCCCTAAAGTCTCCTCCTCATAATTGCATATTAAATGAATAATTTGCACTTAAAAACCATAACAATAATAATAATAATAAATGTAGATGTTATGGGTATATATCACCAAAATCCCTCTTTAACTTTTTAATGAATTTAGTATAGTACATACTAGCCCACAACTTTTTAATATGACAATCTACTCCTTATCTTTCCTTATAATTTAGTCCTACTCTCCTACACATATATATACCTAACTTAAAGGGAGTCTACTATCGATTAGGCATAGAATACAATACATATGTCATATGCATGTGTGTTAAAAGGCGGGTGTTATAATTACATAGCCCAAAAGGAATATGCCTAAATGTAAAGGTACTATAGGGATATATAAAAGTAGTCTTGGGTTGATCATCGGGATGAATAGGTATTTGGTCAAAACCACTAAGCCCATCTAAGTAGCAAAAATATGAAAAATTAGCTAATCTTTCCAAAACTTGGTCAATGAATGGTAATGGAAAATGGTCTTTCCTAGTTTCCTTGTTAAGTTTCCTATAATCAATGCACATACGCCATCCAGTGACAGTCCTAGTGGGAACTAAATTATTTAAGTCAATTTTCACAACTGTCAAGCCACCCTTTTTAGAGATAACTTGAACGGGACTTATCCACTTACTACACTCATGGAAAATATAATACCGTCATCAAACAACTTGATTACCTATTTCATAACCACATTTTTAAGTGTGGGATTTAATCTCCTTTAACCTTCAATGGAAGGCTTAGCATCATCCTCTAAAAGGATCCTATGCATACACACATCTGGGCTAATACCTTTCAAATCATTTATAGAATAACTAATGGCACCTTCATGACTAAGTAACACATCATATAAAACATCAACCTTATCATTAAGTAAAAATGAATTCATAATAAAAGGAAATTTATAGTGAGAGTCAAGAAATGCATATCTTAGAGTGGATGGCAAAGGCTTGAGCTCTAGCTTAACTTCTTCATTTGGTGAAGTAGACTTAGAATCATTATCCCTACTTAAAGGCTCAAATCTTGAAGTCCTACAAGGAGGAAGGTACAAAGTTGCCTCCAAGAGTTTCACATTAGCTCATTTCATTGAGTATGTCTCCATGGAATCTTGCTTTAGGCACTCATGTATCACTTCATCAACATATTCATCAATAGCATCAAGTGAGTCAATTCTACTTTCTACTTCCATTGGTGTTGTCTTCATAATCTTGAATACATCAAACACTATAGACTCATTATTCACTTCCAATGTAATCTTGCCTCTTTTCATGTCAATAATTACACCTGTCATCACTAAAAATGGTCTACCAAATAATATTAGGATTTCAAGATCTTCCTCTATGTCTAACATAATAAAATTTACAGGTATAAAAAATTTCACCACTTTGGTTGGCACATTTTCAAGGATGCCAAGTGGGTAAGTGACTGATTTATTTACCATAAAAAGACACATGTTTTTAGGCTCTCTTAAATCGAGCCTCTTATAGATGGAGTAAGGCATAAGACTTGGGGGCAATTAAACACTTGGGTGCAATTAAGGTATAGGGATGGTGCGTGTATTTTAATGGAGTAGTCAATAATAAGGGGGCGGGTATTGGGGTAATTTTAGTCACTCTAGAAGGTGAGATGATTCCAATGGAAAAAAAGCTCGAGTTTGAGGTAACAAAAACCAGGCAAAATATGAGGCCTATATTTTCAAGTTAGAAGTGTTACGTAGTATATGGGCAGAAAAGGTTACGGTGTATGGTGACTTAATATTAGTGATAAAATAAGTTTCAAAGGAATGGAAGTTAAAGAGGACAAGTTAAGGCTATATTGGGATTTTTTGGCTACCATAACTCTTTCATTCAGTCAGTGGAGATTTGTCCACTTGCCTCAAGAAAATAACCAATTTGCATTTGCCCTAGCTACTTTAGCTTAAATATGGGAAAATGGTAAATAAACTATAACTAAGCCTCTTATCTTAGTAAGGTTTAGTACTCAGTGTTATAAAGAAATAAAGGTGATGCCGATGGAGTCTGGTGAAAAACTATAATTTTAAAACCTATAGAGATACTTGGAAATGGGCCAATTCCCTAAAGATGTAGATAGAAAAGAAAAGATGTCCTTGAGGATGTTGTTGAGACAATTCATTAGCCATAATAGGATGTTGTATAAAAGGATGCCGACCGGGGTGCATTTATAATGTTTAGACAAAGATAGTACTTGGAGGTGTCTGCAGGATCTATATGAATGAAATAGTGTTGGCTAAGAAGATAACTCGATAAGGATATTTCTGGCTAATGATGGAGTTAGATTGTATGAAGTTTATGAAGAAGTGTTATAACGGTCAGGCTTATGGAGATGTTAGTCACTTGCCTTTAATGGAACTCCAAGGAATGAGATCCCCATGGCCTTTCACAGCTTGGGGAATTGACATAATAGGAGAAATAATGTTGACTACATCTAATAGACATCGGTATCTTATAGTAGCAATTGATTACTTCTCTAAGTGGGTTGAGGCAGAGTCATATACTTTAGTTAGATCAAAGCAAATGGTAAGAATTATAGAAAAGAACATAACCTACAGATATAGGTTACCGCATCATATTGTTACTGATCATGGGGTTCAATTGCAGTCAAAAACTACTGCACTACTCTTCCACTATAAAATAGAGCATCACTAGTCATATTCGTACAAACCTTAAGCCAATGATGTAGTCGAAGCTGCAAATAAAAATATTAAGCGGATCCTGGTGAAAATGATGGAGAATTATAGGGATTGGGCTAATTATTTACAAAATTAATTATGAGGATACAGAACGACTATAAGAACATCTACAAGGGCCACACCTTATTTATTAGTATTTAGGTGCGAAGTAGTACTACTAGTTGAGATGGAAATTCAATCTTTAAGGGTTTTGTTAGAAATAAAAATTCTAGAATACTAGTGGGTTGAGAGAAGATTAGCACAACTGACACTTTTAGATGAAAAGAGGTTGAAAGCTTTGTTTCACTCACAATTGTATGAAAAGAGGATAGCTAGAGGTTACAACAAAAAGATTAAGCCGAGGAAGAAAAAAGAAGGCAATTTGGTATTAAAGCATACAAAGCAAATCCTTATTGATCCAAAAAGTTTAAACCAAATTGGGAAATGACTTACTTGGTGAAAAAAGTTTTCTCAAAAGGTGAAGCCCTTTTTTCAAACTTGGAAGGGGACGAGTTTAGAGAGCCTATCAATATAGATAAGCTCAAGAAATACTTTCTGTAAAGTCTCGCTAGGAAAAAAACCTAAAAAAAGGTTGTCTAGGTAAAAATTAGAGAAAAAAAACTACTAGGTTGAAAACTCCACAAAATGGGGCAGTCTAAGCAAAAATTAAGGACAAATAAAATGAGAGAGAGAAAATAAAATAGTTGGTTGAAAAATTTACAAGAACAAAACATCCAACAACAGGAGAAATGTCAGGAGCATTTTATATGTGCAATTGTAAGTAAAATAAATGAATTGGGTTACTGTTATTTTTGTCAAATATTGTATAAAATGTTTATTACAACTGGACTAACTAAAAGGGAAAAGCATTAAATAAACTAGGATAAATCTAACTGAACTGCTAAAGCTGAAAAATAAAATAGATCTAACATCTCTTCCTTTTATTCTTCCTTATCTCCTGAACACTAGCCTTGTTAAACTCCTTAGTCTTTTGATTCCTAATGAACTCATCTTTTTCTATTTGCTGCAATTGTATACAGCTCTTGTAATTGTCATCTAAAGTGATACCCCCCTCATATGATATGCCTCATTGAATGGTACATGTGGCCAAGTTATTGACAGATTCTCTAAAAAATTCTGAGTCAGAGGTCCGAGCTGAAATCCATAAGTAGGCTCTACAACCATCTGTTTCTTCCCATATTAGTGACACAGACGGTTTGAGAAGTAAAAAGAGTAGTAATGAAGACTAACCAAAGGAACATAGTGGGTATATGTCTGAATATTCACATATTGAATCCTCCACCAAGGACATATCCATTGTACTTCAGTCTTAGGAAAGGTAGCTAACCACCCCTTTAGATCAACAGGAAGCTTCTATAATGCTCGAGTCCGAACCTATTTTGCCTTATACATCACAAAGCCTGTGAAGATGATAACAGCTTCAATTTCTCCTAAAGCCAAATCTAAAAAAAAGGTTAAAAAAATAAATGAAAAAGAGAAGAAAGAAAAATAAAAAAACTTTTTAAAAAATCTCTTTCACCTCCAACAACAATGGACTTCCTGTGAAGTGGTGTGTCTCAGGCAAATTATCTAGACGGATGAGTGTTTCAGCAAGAATGACAGGCATAGGGTTGAAACTTGACTCTACCTGATCTAGAATGTGCATCATTTGAAAGTCACAGTCACTAGAGGTTGAAACTAAAAAGAATTAGGCCTATAGACGAAGAGTAATTATACGAGGCCAGAATTTATCTTAAATTGATTACTAACTAGTTTGTGATATTTTTAGGCTATATATAGAATTCTATATATGTTGTAGCTTAATTAAAACTACATCCATATTTTTTGTTTCGTATATAATCTTGAACTTGTTGTCTCTTAGATTTTATATTGATTTGTATGAATTGTTACATGTTTATGTTCTATTTATGTGCATCAAAGAAACACTAAGTGTAAGACCCGCCTTTAGCATACGTACTTATGACATATATATTGCATTTTATGCGTAATATATAGTAAACTTTATTTAAGTTTGAGATTATACATGAGTAGTAGAGAGGGACTAAATTGTAAGGAAAATTTGGAGTAATTTATCACAATAGAAAGTTAGGGGCTTTTGTGTACTAGTCCCATTTCATTAAGGAGCTTAGAGGAGATTGTGGTGATATTTGGTGATATTTGTCTAAATTATTATTATTATTATTATTATTATTATTATTATTATTATTATTATTATTATTATTATTATTATTATTATTATTTTAGTGATAACTATAGACTAATGAAGGAGCAGACTTTAAGGGGGGCAAATGGTAGCTTTTGATTAGTTGTATATGTGTATGTATGGGTATAGGTAGTGTAGAGATTTGTGTAAAGAAGAAGAGAGTGGATTTTTGAGAGCCTTGGGAGATTTTGATCTTGCATAAGTGATCTAACAAGAGGATTGAGAAGCTTAAGGAGGTCTTGTATTAATTCGAGCATCAATTGGTAAGCTCAACTTGTGTTTTTGATTGATTGAGGTTTTAAAATTGTTACAATTCGGATCCTATTTTTCCTATTTTTTAGTCCTATTTTTTTGCTATAACTTTGGCTATAGAGCTCTGATTTAAGTAGGGTTGGATTTCCTGAAAACTCTAGAGAGTCCTTTAAATTTTTTTTGTTTCGTGCTTAAATTGAATCTACTGTTAAGAGGGTCGAATAAGGCTAGACATTTTATTACTCATGCTAATACCCTATTCTACCCGAATAGATTTAAAAATCCATAATTAATTTTATACATATGCTAATTGTATGATTTTAGCTGGGAATAAAAGTAGACTTATATATGTAAATTTGTATCAATTTGGTCATTATAAAATGTGTCTATGATTTTTAGAAGCATCATAAAATTTATGCATCAAACATGCCAGCAGTAGTATATAGACTGGTTTATGCATTTTCTGGTGTGTTAGTTATATGGTGATATCTAGAGTTTTAGAACTCCAAATTGAGTAAGGTTTGATGCTTTGGTAACTTTAAGGAGTCTTTTATAACTCTTATGTTTTAATGTTGAGTTGAATCTGCCTCTGAGAAGGTCTAATAGAGCTCGACATTTTATGGCTCACTCTGATTACCTGGGTGACCCGATTTCATTTAAAAATTCATAATTTATTCTACACTTGTTCAAATTAGGTAATTACAATTGAAATTGTTAGTAGACTTATAACCCTAGCTTCAGTAGAAATTTGGGGGTTATTAAACTTATGTGTGTATCTTTAGGTCATATTGAACTTTAGGCATTTAGTTGCATTTAGTAAGGTTAGGTGCAAATGTTATGTTTGATATGTGAAATTATTATATGGTTGTATGTAGGAGCTGATAGAGATAGAAAAGATCCTACCCAATAGGAGGAGCTTGTATTCTTTAATGAGTTGAAAACTTTTTGGCAAGTAATTATTAATACAATGCTTATATATATATTGATTTTATTCTATATTTGAATAGTATTATTATGTTAGTTGTATAAGACACTTGAAGTGACTAGAAATGTAATAAGATATATAGATTGTGATTGAATGTGATATGAAGTGGAATATGACTATTGAAATATGACTTGTGCAAGCCACTTGATGCAGTATGAATTCATATGATTATTATGAGAATGGTGAAACTCATATGCATATTGGTTGTTAGTGAGGAAATGTGAGGTATACGTATGATATAGGTACGATAGTGAAGACTGCGCTGGGCAGAGAGCCTCCATTGATTGTTAGATCTGAGACTGAGCTGGCAAAGAGTCTCAGAAGTGGCCATTCGTATGATAAATGTGTGAGGAATATAAATATGTGAGATCTGAGCCTGAGCTGGGCAGAGAGTCTCAAGAATGGCCACTAATGTTAAAAATGTGAAAAATGTCAGATTATGAGGATAAAGCCTACGTGGCTATTTATGAGGAAAAACGTGTGACGATGATTCCGGCCGGATAACTAATATGCATAAATATATATGGTTACATTTCATATATATGGATAAAATGTGGATTGAATGTGAATGTGATGGTTGGTTATGTAATGATGTTCATGTATACACACCTAAATGTAGGTGTTATTGAATATTGGTGGTTGTTGATAGCATTGAATTGTTGAATGGTTGTGAAAGAGTTAAAATATTATGTAAATTAATTATTAAGTTTAGACACGGGCACGTTTCAGACCGTGTGACAGGACACGACTTATTTTTGGATAAGACATGGTTGTGTATAAATCTATATTCTTGACCCGAGAGCTATACGGGTATATACACAGGTGTGTCAATAGCCATGTATGAATGCTACATTTTGACTCGAGTGATACACGGACGTGTGCATAGCCGTGTATGAATTTATATAAATGTGTAGTTTTGACCCGATAGACATATAGATGTGTACATGGGTGTGTTCATGACCGTGTATAGTTATATCTTTTTAAATTGAGAGGAACACGGGGGTGTTCATGACCATATGTGAGTATGTCTTTTGGGACCGAGGGGAACACGGGGATGTTTCAGACTATATCCCGGATGAAGATTATCGACCAGTAGACTACACGGGTAGAGACATGCCCGTGTAGTCCACTTTTAGTTATTTTTATTAAATTGGATTAATTAGTTCTTAAGAAATTTTATTTTCAGTATTGTATTAATAATTGCTTATTGAGTCGCATGCTCATTCCTTTGCAATTGTGGTTTTTAGGATATAGTTAGATAGGAGTTGAGGTATTCCCCTGTGGAGAGCTCAGGTGGGTCCGAGGTAAGCATGGTGCAAACATTTCCATCCTCATCATCATGGCATTCGAGCATTTTGTAACTAAGTTTATATGTACATTATGTAATATATGTGTTAAATATTTTCTATGTATCAAACAAGAATTTTTAATATATATATATATATATATCTTGTAAAAAAAGTTTTTGCATGCCACGTGCATGATCAATAATGTGCATACGTGAATGTGGTACTAGAGGGTACTACATTAAGTAGTATCAGAGTGGGGATTAGATTTTCTCTGGACATGAGAATATGTTGCATTCATGACATATCATGCATAAGTCATAGATGATATATAGTTAATATGCACAGCATATGTTAGGATGGAAGGACACCAAGCTCGACCCATCGATTTAAATGAGTCATCAGAGTCAAATTATAGACAAATACACATACATGCTTTTATATGAACTTGAATAAATTTCTACTTATAACCCCTTCACAAGATGCATATTCTTGTATATTAGTGAATTGATAAAAAGGTGAAGTTTTGAATCAAGGACAAGTGGATAGCACTGCTGATAAAATTATGAGAAAATAAAAGAACAAGGTGCAAAGGTTTTCACGAGTACTGGTGATACCATCATAACAGAGGAATGGCTATAGAATGCGAAAGAAATTCTCGATTAAATTGGGAGTAATGATGAAAAGAGAATTGGCTATGCTGTGTTATTATTTGAGCAAGATGCTCTAAACTAGTGGAAGACAATTTCTGGAGTAATGTTAACTTGGATCAATTTTCTGAGGCTATTTATGAAGGAATGTATTTCAGATAATTATATGAACAGAAAGAAGATTGAATTTCTAAAGCTGAAACAAAATGAATTATCCTTGGCCAAGTATGAGAAACAGTTTTTGGAATTATCTAAGTATGGTTCAGAAGAAGTGGCTATTGGTGAGAGAAAGCGGAAAGGATTTTAAAAAAAAGGGGATGAGTTTAAGATTAAAGAAAGAATGGCACTTAAAATGTACAAAGACTTTATAAATATTACATTGAGTGCTGAAGAAGCTATTAAAGAAGGAAAAGCTTTAGAAGCTAAGAAATAGAAAACTATAAGTACATATACTAAATTTAATCTAAATTAGTGAAGATTCATTTTCTAAAGGTACTGATTCTCATCAGATGATTTTAAAGAATATATTATGTAATCATTTAATTAATTAATTAAGGAAATGATTGGATGGGAGTTGAAAAAATAAGAAAAAGAGAATTAAGATTTTGACACAAGTCAAACCCGATGAACAATTTCAAATTCAAGAACGGGCCTATGTGAATATGCAGTGAGAAGATCCTATAACATCAGATGAAGTACGGGTACTTTTGTTATAATTATTTAAGATGTATTGGTAATGATAGATTCTAATTTTTAGTTCGTATGGTCATTTACATAAGTTAGTACAAATGAATTAATTGGACATGATATATGTGTCTCTATGCTTGCTGGGATGTTATGATATGATGATAAAGATTTTACTTAGAACTAATAACTGATATGAATAATGTGTGAACTTAATAGTTATGGAGTTGAAAGAAGGATTGATATAATTTTAAGAATAAATTGGTTATGAAACTATTCTGATATTATAACTTATTATGTAAGGAGGTAGTTATACATATTCAGGAGTAGAGAAAATAGAGATAGTGGGTGAAGAAGAAATTGTGCATGTTTGTTGATTTCAGTTACGATTACATCATATGTGATTTAAAATAGGCAAGAAGTCTATTTAATGGATGTTGAAGATTTAATAAATATTAATTATTTATTATTATGAAGTGAGGACTTGTTTAATTAATGGAAAGATGTTATAGTGTTTTAGAGAAGGACAAATTTGAAAATTTGGATATTAGTAACTCTGGATAGCAGAATGTTTATTACTGAGATGAATTCATAATTTGGTATAGATATCACAAATTTCTGATTATACCATTGGAATTGATTAATGCATTAGTTATGATTATGATATTTATAAACAAGACTTTTCATCGGTATATGAATTATTTATGACTGTTTTATTTGATAATGCTTTTATTTGTTAAATAAAAAAGAATATGGCAAGTATTTCAAAATATTTTTGCGGGGAAAGATAGTTGTATGAGATTTAGTAAAAATATATTGAGAGTGAAAAAGTTACTTTCCTTAGGAAGGAAATTTTGAGGGAAATGGATTGAAGTTTGTTAACAAAACTATGGAAGTTATGTGTTTCAAATCAAGGCTTCAAGACAAGGGATAAAACATGTGTAAATACAAGAGAAAGGATTGAACCAAGGTAACAAAGATGTCATAAATTTCAAATTCTTGTTATGGATGGTCAATAAGGAAAGCAACATAGAAGAGTTGATGTATGGAGATGGAATATCAGTCTTTAAAGAAGTTGCAACTACTAACGGTATTAAAATAGATTCATAGTGCTAATTCATGTAAGAAATCAGAGTTATGAGATTTGTATACATAATTTTATTATAAATCAAATTGTAGATAATGGATTGAATTAGATGAATTAGAGTGTAAGTGAGATGTATTGTATATGAATTTGATGTGTGGACATATGTAGGAGCTATAAAGAGCAAGGAAGAAATAAACAATTAAAAAGTCTCTCATTTGTTGAGGTGGAAGGTATTTTGGTAAGTACTTACTAATGTGATGCATATATTAGCTTCTTTTATATGTTATGAATTGAATAGTAAGTGTGTGCTTACTTGGATAATTAAGTGAGTAATATGGATCATTATATATATTAAAAGGGTTAGATAGTGATTTATTTTATTGGTAATGGAAGGATAGTGATTTTGGTGTTGCTTTGGAATATCAATGTTTATATGTATGAGATTGGTATGGGGATATATTTAAATAAAAGAGTTTGAAATGAATTAGATACTAAGGAAATAAATGGATGATTATATATGTATATAGTAAGATGGGTAATTGGATATACTACGGATAATGTAGTAAGTGATATTATTATCTTTTGATGAAAATTGGTGTGAAATGATTGTATTATGATTGTGGATTATGAATTATAGGGAATATTATATTCGTGTATGATGAATGTTATAAATATAAAAAAAATGAATTAGTGATTATGGATGGAATGTAATATGATGACTTATAATGTGTTGTGTTTCACAAAAAGGTTAAACAGGTGAGGAATTATGTGAAAAATATGCCAAGTGTAGTTTTGTGTGAGGTAATAGTATGAAAATAGTTTTGGCCAGATATTGAGCAATGAGATGGGAACGTGAATGTACACATTCTTACGTTTATATGAATTATTGTGAGATGATATCCTTATTGTTAAGATGAATGAAATTATTAAATAAAGTATTGAGATTTGAAATTTGAAATTTATGTAATGTGTAGTCCATTGCTTATTAATAATATTCACGCTCGTCTAGTATAGAATTGATGATTGTAGGTGCTAGAGACAATGAAGTGCTAATGCACATATTTGGCTATATATAATCCTCTATATGTGAGTTGATTATGAATACTAAATGTATCATAAAGGGTGACTATATGAATATTAAATGAGGTAGGGATATAGATATACTTTGAGCTTATATTTGTGAACGAGATTTATTGTATGAAAGAGCTATTGAGACTATGAAAAGATGTATATAAATTTTTAAAACTTGTGATTGATTGAGTACCATACAATTGTGAATGAATTGATAATGTTAAGTATATCTTTGAAGAAACTCTGAGTTACTTTGAACCTCATTTGAGTGTAGGAAAGTTTGTATAGCTTTGAGAAGGCTAAAAAGGAAATTTTAAGATTTGGAAGGAAAGGAAAATTGAGCCAAAATACGTGGGATAGTTTAAAATTGTGGAGAAGGTGGACCATTGGAATATAAATTGGCTTTGCAAAGGAAATTATTTTCTATTCATAATGTATTCCATGTGTTTTTATAAAGACGAGATAAATCAGATTCTAGTCATATGATACAAGAGCTTGGGATAGAGGTTTCCGAAGGATTGATGTATATAGAAGTACCGATAGGGATTTTAGATCGAAAGGTAAAATGGTTGAGGAAAAAAGAGATTCCAATAGTAAAAGTGAATTGGAGTCATCGTTCACCTAAAGAAGCAACATGGGAAGTACAAGGATTAATAAAGTAGAAATACTCGTATCTTTTTCTAGAAGATGGTGAGTTATTAAATTTTAGAGATGAAATTTTCTTTAAGGAGGGGAGAACTGTAACACTCGCCCTCTAGCATACATACTCATGACGTATGTATTGCATTTTATACGTAATAGATAGTAGACTTTATTTAAGTTTGAGATTATTTATGAGTTGTAGAGAGGGACTAAATTGCAAGGAAAGTTTAGAGTAATTTGTCACAATAGAAAGTTAGAGGCTTTTGTATACTAGTCCCATTTTATTAAGGAGATTAGAGGAGATTATGGTGATATTTAGTGATATTTATCTAGATTATTATTATTATTATTATTTTGGTCATAATTATACATTAATGAAAGAAGAGACTTTAAGGGGGGCAAATGGTAAATTTTGATTGGTTGTGTGTATGTTTATGTGTATATGTGTATGTATGGGTGTAGGTAGTGTAGAGATTTGTGTAAGGAAGAAGAGAGTGGATTTTTAAGAGCCTTGGGAGATTTTGATATTGCACAAGTGATCTAACAAGAGGATTGAGAAGCTTAAGGAGGTCTTGTATCAATTTGAGCATCAATTATCTACTTGTGTTTTTGATTGATTGAGTTGAGTTTTAAAATTATTGTAATTTGGATCTTGTTTTTCCTATTTTTTAGTCCTAGTATTCTTACTATAACTTTAGCTGTAGAGCTCTGATTTGATCATGGTTGGATTTCTTGAAAACTTCAGAGAGTGCTCTAAAATATATATGTTTTGTTCTTAAACTGAATTTGCTGTTAGGAGGGTCGAATAAGGCCAGACATTTTATTACTCATGCTGATGCCCTATTCTACCTGAATAGATTCAAAAATCCATAATTAATTCTCTACATGTGCTAATTTTATGATTTTAGTTGAGAATAAAAGTAGACTCAAAAATGTAAAATTTGTATGAATTTGGTGATTATAGGATATGTCTATGATTTTTGGAAGCATCGTGAACTTTCTGCATCAAACATGCCAGCAGTAGTATATAGGCTGGTTTGTGAATTTTCTAGTGTGTTGGTTATATAGTGATATCTAGAGTTGTAGAACTCTAAATTGAGCAACATTTGATGTTATGGAAACTTAAGGAGTCCTCTACAACTCTTATATTTTAATATTGAGTTGAATCTGCCTCTAAGAAGATTTAATAGAGCTCGACATTGTGTGGCTCACTCTGATTACCTGGGTGACCTAATTTCATTCAAAAATTCATAATTTATTCTACACTTGTTCGAATTGGGTAATTCTAATTAGAATTGGTAGTAGACTCATAACGCTAGCTTTAGTAGAAATTTGGGCATTATTGGACTAGTGTGTGCATCTTTAGGTCATATTGAACTTTAGGCATTTAGTTGTATTTAGTAAGGTTAGGTGCAAGTGTTATGTTTGATATGTGAAATTGTTATATAGTTGTGTGTAGGAGCTGATAGAGATAGAAGAGATCCTACCCAATAGGGAAGCTTGTCTTCTTTAAGGAGTTGAAAGCTTTTTGGTAAGTAATTATTAATACAATGCTTATATATATATATTCTATTTTATATTTGAATAGTATTGTTATGTTGGTTGTATAAGTCACTTGAAGTGACTAGAAATGAAATGAGATATGTAGATTGTGATTGAATATGGTATGAAGTGGAATATGACTATTGAAATGTGACTTGTGTAACCCACTTGATATGATATGAATTGACATGCATTATTGTGAGAATGGTGAAACTCATATGCATATTGATTGTTGGTGAGGAAATGTGAGGTATACGTGTGATATATGTGCGATAGTAGAGACTAAGTTGGGTAGAGAGCCTTCACTGATTATTAGATTTGAGACTAAGCTAGGCAGAGAGTCTCAAAAGTGGCTATTCGTATGATAAATGTGTGATGAATATAAACATATGAGTGGTAGAGAGGGACTAAATTATAAGGAAAGTTTGGAGTAATTTATCACATAGAAAGTTAGGGGCTTTTGTATACTAGTCCCATTTCATTAAGAAGCTTAGAGGAGATTGTGGTGATATTTATCTAGATTATTATTATTATTATTATTATTGTTGTTGTTATTTTGGTCATAATTATACATTAATGAAGGAAGAGACTTTAAAGGGGGCAAATGGTAGCTTTTGATTGGTTGTGTGTGTGTTTATATGTATGTGTGTATGTATGGGTGTAGGTAGTGTAGAGATTTATGTAAGGAAGAAGAGAGTGGATTTTTGAGAGCCTTGAGAGAGTTTGATCTTGCACAAGTGATCTAAAAAGAGGATTAAGTAGCTTAAGGAGGTCTTATATCAATTCGATCATCAATTGGTAATCTCTACTTGTGTTTGTGATTGATTGAGTTAAGTTTTAAAATTGATATAATTTAGATCCTGTTTTTCCTATTTTACAGTCCTATTATTTTGCTATAACTTTGGCTGTAGAGCTCTGATTTGATCATAGTTAGATTTCTTGAAAACTTCAGAGAGTCTTTTAAGATGTTTATGTTTTGTCCTTAAACTGAATCTGCTGTTAGGAAGGTGGAATAAGGCCAGACATTTTATTTCTCATACTAATGCCCTAATTTACTTGAATAGATTCAAAAATTCATAATTAATTCTCTATATGTGCTAATTATATAATTTTTCTTAGGAATGAAAGTAGACTCAAAAATGTAAAATTTGTATGAATTTGGTGATTATATGATATGTCTATGATTTTTGGGGGCATCGTGAACTTTATATATCAAACATGCTAGCAGTAGTATATAGGCTAGTTTGTGAATTTTATGGTATATTGGTTATATGGTAAAATCTAGAGTTGTAGAACTCTAAACTGAGCAAAGTTTGATTCTCTATAAACTTCAAAAAAATCCTCTACAACTCTTATGTTTTAATATTGAGTTGAATCTGCCTCTGAGAAGGTTTAACATAGCTCGACATTTTGTGGCTCACTCTGATTACTTGAGTGACATGATTTTATTTAAAAATTCATAATTTTTTCTACACTTATTCGAATTGGGTAATTCTAAATGAAATTGATAGTAGACTTATAACCCTAGCTTCAGTAGAAATTTGGGAGTTATTAGACTTATGTGTGCATCTTTAGGTCATAATGAACTTTAGGTATTTAGTGAGGCTAGGTGCAAGTGTTATGTTTGATATGTGAAATTGTTATATAGTTATGTGTAGGAGCTGATAGAGCTATAAGAGATCCTACCCAATAGGAGGAGCTTGTCTTTTTTAAGGAGTTGAAAGCTTTTTGGTAAGTAATTGTTAATACAATGCTTATATATATAAATTCTATTTTATATTTGAATAGTATTATTATGTTGGTTGTATAAGTCACTTAAAGTGACTAGAAATGAAATGAGATATATAGATTATGATTGAATGTGGTATGAAGTGGAATATGACTATTGAAATGTAACTTGTGCAAGCCACTTAATGGGGTATGAATTGACATGCATTATTGTGAGAATGGTGAAACTCATATGCATATTGATTGTTGGTGAGGAAATGTGAGGTATACGTGTGATATTGGAGACTGAGTTGGGCAGAGAGCCTCCACTGATTATGAGATCTGAGATTGAGCTGGGCAGAGAGTCTCAAAAGTGGCCATTCATATGATAAATGTGTAAGGAATATAAATGTGTAAGATCTGAGACTGAGCTGGGCAGAGAGTCTCAGGAATGGCCACTAATGTTAAAAATGTGAAAAAGATAATATTGTGAGGATAAAGCCTATGTGGCTATTTGTGAGGAAAAATGTGTGATGACGATTCCGGCCGGATAACTAACATGTATAAACATATATGGTTGCATTGCATATATATGGATAAAATGTGGATTGAATGTGAATATGATGGTTGGTTATGTAATGATGTTCATGTATACACACCTAAATATAAGTGTTATTGAATATTGGTGGTTATTGATAGCATTGAATTGTTGAATATTCTTGACCGTATGTGAGTATGTCTTTTGGGACTGAGGGGAACACGGGTTAGAACACGTGCGTGTTTCAGACCGTATCCCGATGAGGATTTCAGTAGACTACACAGGTAGAGATACGGTTGTGTAGTCCACTTTTAGTTGTTTTTATTATATTGGATTAATTAGTTCTTGAAAAGTTTTAATTTCAGTATTGTATTAATAATTGCTTATTCAGTCGCAAGCTCATTCCTTTGCAATTATGGTTTTTAGGACATAGTTAGATAGAAGTTGAGGTGTGCCCCTGTAGAGAGCTCAGGTGGGTCCAAGGCAAGCTTGGTACAAACATTTTCATCCTCATCATCATGACATTTGAGCATTTTATAACTAAGTTTATATGTACATTATGTAATATATGTGTTAAGTATTTTCTATGTATCAAACAAGAATTTTTAATATATATATACATATCTTATACAAAAAAATTTCACATGCCATGTGTATGATCAATAATGTGAATATGTTAATGTGGTACTAGAGGGTGCTACACTAAGGCAAGGCCTCTTCATAAATGCAACACCTTAGCATGTTCAAGCAGAGAGGATTTTGCCTCTATGCAGAGTTGTTGCCTCTACGCGGTTAGGAGGACTTCTCAGCAAGGCAGTTTGGATGCTTCAATTTTTTTTTCTTTTCTTGGATTTGTTCTTTCGATCACTTTTGGAAATTTTCTGATAAATAGAATCTAATTATGTCTGCATCACTATTTTTAGAACATTATTTATTTTATATTACTTTATTTTTGTTTTAAGTACTGACTTTTAGTTTTCTATAGGTTTTTGGAGGAATTAATCTCTATTTATGCTTTTCAGATAAAGAATTTGGCAATAGCAACATGGCTGCGAGTTCAGACTTAATCTACTTATTTTAGGATTTTTTTTATGCGTTTACTAATTTTTTATTTATGTGTGCAAAAAGAGTTGTAGTATTTTCTCTCCCCTCTATTTCTTTGCATGCGTTTTATTTATTTATTTATTATGTTTGATTTTTGTATATTTTGTGGATGAATGTTGAATGTGCGGATGTGTGTTGTGAATCAAACATAATTGTATACAAAGCGGATTAATTATCAAACTTGGACTTAATTGTAAAAATTAAAAAATTTTTGGAGGCAATCGCATATTTTGTATGTCAACAAAGAAATAATTAAGTAAATAAAAATAATAAAATACGAAACGCAAACGGAGGCCGGTCGCAAGTTTGGGTGGGCATTCCAAAAGTCCATACCCAGTTTTCGGACCTAGTTTCTAAGGACGGCTGCTGGGCTATCTCCGTGGGATCCAGTTCTTATAAAGTACGTCTCAAATTTCACCCGAGTGGTGACTCCATCTTCGAACTAAACCCGTCAAAAGGCCCAAAATTGTATTCCTAGTGGGCCTTGAGCCCGCACAGTACCGTGTTCGCTAAACACTTGGACGCGCGCTGAATCTTGCCACCTACAAATAAGTGAATTTTGTATTTATTTTATTTTAGTTAAAATGCATTTTCTTTTCACTATTTAAGATAAATTTAAAAAATAATTTTATATTTTATATTTTATTTTTATTTTTATTTTTCAATATTTTAATAATGGTTCAAATTTTATGTATTTTAATAATATTTTATTTATTTCTCTTTCAAATTTAATATATATGAGGGGAAGAAAATTTTTTTAAATTAAAAAAATAAAAATAAAGTCTAGTATAAAATAAGGGCATTTAAGTCACTACACTGTTTAAAATAAAAAGATACATAAGCATTTTAACCTACAAAATCGGTTAGAAACACCATTTCAAAAAACATTTGTAAGTTTAAATACTTGATTGTAAGAAAAATAATTCACATACCAAAATAGCAAAAATTAAAAAGTTCAGACACCATTTATGTATTCATCCTTTTACAAATACATATTAAATAGAGTTGTTTATGAACTATTTATGAGGCTAATTTTGTCTTTTGAATGTACCAAGGTTATTTTTGTCTATTTATTACTTATGGAAGGGTTTTTTTTTTTTTTTATGTCTTTTTACTTTATATTACATATGTGGCTGGTGATGTGGAAACTAAGTGAGAAGAAAGTGGAGCCAATTTTATCCACCTCAGCATCCAATCATCAGAACCACCAACTTGATAACCATTTTTAAAGTTTAAATATTTGATTGAAAAAAAATTAGACACTTAAATAGAAAAAGGTGAGAAGTCTAGACCCTATTTTTGTAATTTTTTCTATAACATAATAAAAATTAATAATGAAAAATACAATTTTATCAAATATAATAGCGCAAATAGCATTATGAGGCAAACAGAGGGACAGATAACAAAGAAAAGGATAAAGATTGGCGTCGCGACCCACGACGTTACAGTGTGTCGCTGGTCCGACGCTAATCACCAAAATGTCTCGAAAAAAAAAATCAAATCCCCCTTGTATTTGGGGGGCATTTTAGGAAACTGATGGCATCGCGAGTAGGGCTGTGCATCGGGCGGGTCGGGTCGAATCGGGTGAAAATTTAACCAAACCGAGTGGTTCTCAGTTACATTATTTGAGCACCGAACCGAAGTTAATTATTGTATAGAATGCACGGGTCGGGTTGGGATAAAAGTCGGGTTGATCGGATCGGGTTATCGGGTTGGACTATTTACTTGGGCTTAATAATATGGGCTATATTATTGGAGCCCAAACAGTAAAAAAGTATATATTTCATTTAATATCGGGCTTAACCCATTAACAAATATATTTGGGCTACCCGAAATATTACAAAAAAATAAAGACCAAAGGCCCAATACCTACATCTTTTAACATCCCAAAAATTTACACTTTACAAATATAATGTAATAACAAAAAAACTATGCAACTATCATTCTAAATTTCATGTGTAGACAATCAATTAGAGCGCCACAAAAAAAAGCTTGGCGTTCATTCCATTTCCAGCAAGTTGCTGGCAACAACTAATATCATCAAAATTCAAAAGTTAATCTGCACAATAAAGAAAAAAGCATCAG